>BGPR01009621.1:0-25401 GCA_013235015.1 Araneus ventricosus
AGGAACCTGCAAAGTAAATATTAAGTTAGTTTATATTATTCAAAATATTTTATGCTTATCTTACTCGGTATTAAAAGAAAATTAAAAGATATTTCTTACCCATTTTCTAATATCTTTGAAATATCCGAATTCACTGATTCTCCACCAATAAGTAAAATGCTGGTGAATTCCGGAATATGTTTCAGAAACAAGTCGACTATTTCCGCTGTCTGAGCTGCAAGCTCACGGGTTGGTGATATAATAATTGCGCCAACCTTGAAAAACAAAGATGAGAGAATGTATAACTGAATGAACAAAAATTTACAGGGCATAAAGATTAAATTTAACCCCGGACGAGTCGTTCGGTGTCGGGCAGAAACCATGCAAACTTTATTTTGCTGTTTAGCGTAGTTGAAAAAAAAAAGTTTTGTATTTTATCCTCCCCAATAAAAATGACATAAGATATACTAAAAACATAGATAAATGTGCGGAAATAAAAAATGGAGGATATTATTAAAACCAAACTAAAATATTATGATATTAAAGAGCAAAGAGAGTGGTCTCTGACAGATATCATGTGATCTATAATTAGACTTCCAGAGGCAAGACCTGTCCAAGGGTAACTTCATATTCATTTAAGAGAAAATTTTCAACATTAAATAATTAATGAAGAAAATCATAAAAACTTGCACAAAATATGCAATACACTAGGTTTCTACAATTAAAGAATTTTATTCAGACAATTGATACATAATATAATATTCAAATTATGTAATAAGCTAAGACAGCGGTTCGCAACCTAAGGGCCATGGCCCACTTGTGGGACGTGGATAGCTTATTGGTGGGCCGTGCAACATTAGTCACAAGCCAAAGTTAGAAGTAAAGAAAGTGAAAGTACCATCAAATGGAGAAGATTTGTTAATCGAACTACCATGCGACCAGACTCTACAATCGTTTTTTATAACAATGTCATTGGTCCCGTTCTAGATAAATATTTGGCAACAGTATCCAGCAGTTGCCAAACTTGTCCTGAGACATTTGATGGGTACTCGACCACATATTTGCGTGAATGTGCCTTCACAACTTTAGTGTTTTTGAAACATAAGTACAGAAACAAACTGACTGTAGAAAGTGACTTGAGACTGAAACTGTCATTTTTTAATCCAGATATTGAAATTTCTCAAAAACCCCATTGAGTTTTTTTTATTTTGAATCTTGACTGCTTGTTTTTGAGTTTTCTTACTTTCTGACAGCTAAGTAATAACAATAAAGTTTTTCTTCATCTATAAACAATACATTTTTAACACTTTTACAGTAAACTCAACTAATTACTGACATATACGTGCATAATATGTATATGTATCATATGTGTATTTTTTTACTTGTATATTTAGTTAGAGGGCCTCAAAATATTTCTAACACAACAGGTGGGCCAAAAAGGTTGGGAACCACTGTGCTACGAAATTATTTGACTTTATTCAAACAAATGAACATCTTCTCGTTCTAGAACATTCAATCTAAAATTGCTATTGTCAGTTATATATGTAAAGGCAGTGGCTGCTCGGATTATGTAATCTTGGGGGTGCTGTCCTTCCTACGCATCTTTAATCCGTCATTGTGCAGTAATGCATATTTGAACCACTTACATTTTTGGCTTTTTTCATTAACTCTAAGTAGTTTTATATTTAATGAATAACTAATAACACCTTTTCTTCAAATAGGAAAGTATTTTAACAAATTAATTTTAATAAAAAATTTAAGCTCAAAATTAGTTTTTCAGTTCCGTTTTCTGTATTCCTTACTACATTTAAAAAAATTAACATTAAAATGACAGTATAGTACAGAAATAAGGCAATTTTCTTATTAATTAACAAGAAAAAATGTTACAGTATAACTTAATATAAACAGAAGCATAAGCAAATACTATTTATTTGTATCATTAAAAATTACTTAAAAATGAAATCCATTCTTGTTTTGTTTTCAGCGAAAGAACAAAAACCTTGATGCTTGTACGAAAATTAAAAAATTTTGTATCCATTGAAATCAAAACAGCTACATGTAATCGTATCCCAATCATATTGTGAATGTCAGAAAATATTTTATTCTTTATTTAATTTTAGAATGCCGAGTTCAAGCTCTGGTTTATTATGTAGTAACGAGAATTGCCAAGAAGAGGGGGAAAAAATGATTAATTTATTCTATTACATCTATCTAAAGGTGGACTGAGATAATTTAAATTGGGAATATACTTATCAATATTCCGTAAGAAATTCTGTTCCTTTAAGCGAACCAAGTTTCATTCAAATTTGAGGCTTCGTAAACTATGAATCATGATCCCAAATAGAAAGGTACAGAATATTAGGGTTCACAAAAATTTTGAAAATATATTTTTATCACGAAAAATTTATATTATGCATTTTATCAGCATTTATAACTAAAAATCATCAAAAAAAATCTTTTGGCTTGCATGAAATTCCATTACTATAAAAAAAAGTTTTTCAATTATATTTTTATTTATCACTAATTATCTTTCATTTCTGTATTTCTTTTCAAAGTTTTAGAAGACGAAAAAAATTTCCGTGAGAGAAAACGTTTAATACTCTGTTCCTAATGTCACGGGAATCGTCGACTTTCACAGTATCTTTTGAGCTTAAGAACATGGTACTGAAAGGAATTCGGAGCTGGAAGTATCCATAGTCCTCGTTTCAGAAGTTACTTTTTCTTTTGCTCTTCTTCTTCGGGTAGTGAAAAAAATGAGATAAGGAACTTCGCTTTCCGAGTTAGCTTTTCTTCGCTTTTCATTTGAATATCATAATCGTTTAATACAAAATTTTGTTAGATGGTTGATAAATTTAAATATTAAATGCAAAATAAAATAAATTGGTTAAATTTACACAAAGGAAAAAGTTGGGGGTGCTGCAATACTGCAGTCTCTACACATGAGCCGCCCCTGTGTAAAGGTGAGAGTATACACTGAAAATATCTTTCATGACAGAAAATGTTACACTTTCAAATGTTGTCGGTCAGCACACCAAACATTACAGATTGGTTTAATGATGAAAATGCTTACTTACAGCAAAGCACAACATGTAGACACACACAAAAATTTACAATGGATTATCAGATACACGAGAGGATTGCATAACCCCCTCTTCGTACACAGCAGTCTGAAATGACATAGTTATAAGAACAAGATTTTGAGTCTCATGCACAATAACAGAGAAGGAAGAGAATACTTTAGTGGAAAGGGAGAGAAAAAAATATTGAATATCAATAAGTTGTTTACCATTTGAAGGGTAAATTTATAAAACTAGGTTGTATTATTGATATTTGTAAAATAGAAAAAAAAAATTTTATAAAATTATCCATTCTAAGAACATTGTTAAAACATATTTAAAAAGAAATTAATGAAGTAAAAAAAAAAAATTGCCCTAAGCATCTATGAAAAAGTAGTAGAAATAAAATGGCAACACTGCCGCTTTTTTTTATTTTGTTAACAATGCCTGGCAACACTGAGAAAAAAAAGTCGAGAGAAATTTGATGTTATTAACGAGTATGATGTCGTTGTAGATAGTTTTCATGTTAAAAAATGTCTGATCTTTGTGTAATTTATGAATAAATGTGTTGTTTGGCAAGGAAGGTATCATCTTACTCCATCTAATGTTGGAAATGCAGTACAATATATTACAAAACTTCATGCACAGTAACAAATTTATTTTTTGGAATTAAAAGTATTCTGAAAAATATTCAGATGCAAAAATATTAAGTATTAGGGCAATACTTACATCTAATTTTTTGAAAGGAGTGTATTTCAGAAGAACTTCAAACATGGGCACAAGGAATGCCAGAGTTTTCCCACTCCCTGTCACAGCTTCCACAATGACGTCTTTCTTGGAAAGGAAGAGAGGGATGCAAGCAGCCTAGTAAGAGAAGAATTTGCACTTTAGTGAAATAATAAACTGGACATTAAAAAAGAATGATTTTTGACGACATTCTATGCATACAAAATATGCATCTTCATTTCTTCAAAGAATTATCCTTTTCAATTTCATAACAACTGAAATTCAGTCAATTTTCAATTTCACAGCATCGTACATGTTCCTAAAGAGCTTAAGCATGAACTCTATACAGATTTCCTTTTACTGTAAATGGCATAAAATGAAAAATGCTTCAAATTACAACAATTGGGCTTGCATTGCCAGAAACAAGTTTTCTCTTGTTGATCTAAAGACTAATCTAGTCTAGTCTCCGTGCTATTAGAAAAGTCATTTACACTGTTACACATATATCCTCCCCTTTTTTTTATAAACCTAATATACTCATAAAACAGTTTAAGTGTTGATCATATTTGTAAAATAAGCCCACTTGCAATCAGAAACTGGTATTTTCACAACTTCATTTTAATATCTTAATCTTTAAATTTTATTCCTACATTGTATTATAAAAAGAAAGCCAGCTTGATCTAATATATTTGAATAAAATATTCAGAATATCTATTTTAAATGTTTCCAATTTTTATTGATTAACTGATAGATTTATTAATGAATGATTAATTAACTGATAGATTTATTAATGAATGCTTTGCTTCCCACTTTCGGAATTCTAACAGAAAATTTTAAATGAAAGCAGAAGAAACAAAAGTCTTGGTTTTTCCTACTCCATTTAAAAAAAAGTTGCAAGGGAAGCTCAGATGAAAAGAACAATTAGTGTTTTTTTAGTTTTGACGCTAGAATTTGATTTCATGCTAAAAATAAAACATCATATAATCATTATTAGTGATAACATTCAAAGAAAATGGCAATACAACCAGGCACAATAGATCACAGAACTAACACACACACACACACACACAAAAAAAAAAAATTAACATTGAATTTCAGATAATTACCTGTACTGGAGTAAGGGATTCAAACCCCAAATCTTGTATGGCAGCTAATACACCAGGGCTGAGGTTTAAATCATTCCATGTTTTTATATCCATTTCTAAATAAATAAACTTCTATGTGAGCTTTGACGATTTCTAAAAGTAGAGAAATAGAGGAAAATTAAGATATTACAGAGCTTGACAAAAATATTCTTAAAACTACAATTGCAAAAAAATTACACTAAGATGAAAACAGTTTATAGCAACACTTATCTACAATAATCCAATAAACAAACATTTTCAACTTTTTGATTATCAGAATAATTTAAAATAATGATTGTAAAAGAAAGTTTATGCTATTTAATGGGCTAGTTGAATATGATGTTAAAAAAATGTTTGGTGTTTATTTCCATCTGTTAACAATCATAATCTCAAAACAATGATTCTGTAGCTATTAAACATTATTTTTTAACATAAAATGTTCTTACACAATTGAATGAATTGCAATTTGTATAACCGAAAATGATAATAAAGTAAATCCTATACGGTTTTGGCTAGACTAGGATAGGTTTGATATACAAACTAAGTATTGTAAGAACAAAAAAGTGCCTTCACATTAGAGGCAGTCTTGCATTTAAGGAAAGGGAAATTTTTTCCCCCTTATGCTTACTTCCCTTTATTTAAAAGCATATTCTTGTACTTTATTAATACATAAACAGCCAAATTAATTTAAAGCACAGATATCAATAACTTTCAATTCAATTTTGTTTAAAACATCAAGATTTAATACTAGTTCAGTAAAATTAAATTTTAAAAAATCCTGTTACGCTTTTAGAAAAAATATTTTTAAAAAATTTAGAAAACCATTTTTTAAAACTTTTTTTTACACATAAATATCAAAGATTTTTAAACTGAAGTAAAATATCAAGGAATAAAGAATATTTTCTAATTCCCTGCAGTACCGCAAAAGATAATCAGAAGAAAGATAAAAAAATTTCAAAATGATGACATTTTGACTTCAAAATCTGGCTAACTGATGGTCAGTGCCGGTTGAAAATTGTTTAGGAGTTTGGCAATACCTATTGACTTGCTAGACAAAGCAAAAAAGAGACAATAGAATGTATTCCATTTAGATGTGGAAATTAAATGTTACTGTCTATAAATAGGATGCTGTGCGCTAATGGGTTAAATCAACACACAAACAATCAAAAGCATATTCTATAATAAATAAAATCTTGTGCTGTATTTGAGAGGGTTTAGTACTTTACCTCTACACACACACACACACACACACACACACAACTGACAGTTTAAACTATTTTTAGACTATTCACTACAGAAAGGCAAACAAAATGCTACACAAACACAGGAAAGGAGACTCTTGAATTATAAAGGGGCAGTTGCTACTACGTTAAAAAATCCAGAAAGCTACCACAAATTAAAGTGAGACATAATTTCAAATAATTCAGTATAATATATTCGCTAACAGTTGAAAGCTCATATATTGGCTAGAGATTTTGATGCGAACAATGGCTTTTCCCTTACGCTTCAAGCATTATATGTGAAACTGGAAGTAACATCAATATCAACAAGCACAAATGTATTTGTTGTTCCTGCTAGATAAATGTCTTTTCTCTCAGGAAATATTTTTTCAAACCATACACGGTCTTTGGCCATGTGACATGAAGCTCCACTGTCCAATATCCAAATGTTTTCACGTAAACTTTCATTATTTGGAGAAGCTGTAAACACGGGATTTGCAGTATTGCGTTCTTTAGAATTGTTATAACGATGCACCTTTCTCCTTTGACTGGATGTGGTACTTTCCTTTTGATTTCGGTAAAAACAACCCTTGGTGACGTGATTTGGTCGTCTGCAGACGTAACAAAGTTTCATACCGAAAATTTTTGTACTTTCTAGAATAAAATACATCAGCGCTTGTTCCTTCGGCGCGAGTGCTTGAAGGCGAATTAAAGCTTGTTTCTTCTTCACGGAAGATTTCAAGTACTTCATCTATAGACTTGTCACGTTGAGTTTTCAAAATGTCTCGTACTTTAGCAAATTTATCTTTTAAACCACGAACAGTATAATAGACAAGCTCCCGAGGTGAGACATCTAATCCTAGTGAATGGCACTTGGTAGCTATACCTCTTGCTCTAGCTATATAATCATTCGCCAATTCGTTGCTGTTTATTTGAAGATTTTTGAGCTCGTTACCCGCATCAATTTTACGGTCTTCTGTCTGACCAGTAAATGTAGACTTTATTTTGTCCCACAAAATTTTAGCATTATTTTCTGCAGCGAACTGTAAGGCCTGTTCGTCTGAAAGCGACAACTTAATGTAAGCCACTGCATCAGAATTCTTTTGTTCCCATTCTAATGCATCCTTTTCACTTAGACCTTCTGGTTTCATTTGCGTCATCACAGAGTCCAGCCGTTTTAAACTCAAGGCTGCTTGCATTTTCAATGACCAAATAAAATAGTTGGTACCAGTGAGCTCAGGAACACTTATTCTGTCCATGTTAACACTTCTGTTTTAACAGTTCATTATCACACAGTTCTATGTTGAATCAACTATTTAATCAACCGCGTCCTTCTACCATTTTGTTGTTCCTTCTACAAGAATCACCCAACTTTAGGACAAAACATTTATTGACGCATACAGGGACATATAGAAGAGAGCATTACAACTATGCACACAGCGAAGCACACAGCAAGTGAGTAACATCGTTATGACTCAAAGAAGGAATGCGTTAAGTAAAAAGCGGCAGGTGCTGATTCACACAGATAATTCATGCGTGCAAGAAAAATAGTTCGCTCGCCTCAACCCAACAGTATTGTATGTTCTCGGATTTCGAAACTCTCTACACTTTTGTGCATGCACAGTTATTTTCACCAAAATAGGGGAAAAGTAAAAAATTGAAGGGGAGATGTTTACATTTTACTTAGTGTGACCTAGCAAAAAACTGTGGAAATGCGCTCAACTTACTCATTGCCTGTCACCCATTTCCAGAGTAAATTCGTTCAAAAGTGACAGCCTCAGGATATTGAAACAATCAGTATTAGAGATGAAGAACTGCTCAGAGAAAGGTCATGGTTCATGGAATGCAAAGGATTTGTTTCAGCTGTTCAATAAATTATATCTAAAATATTTAATATAGGTAAATACTTTTTTTAGTACGGTTTCGACAGAAAATTTCTGACCGAAGAACATTACAGATATTTTTCTTCAACGAGATTAAATATTATTTCATATCCAGCATAGCATTTCAGTTATCAATATTCAAAGATATTTTGCATTCTCTCTACAATATCATCCATATAATTAATCTTTAAATGATACGTTTGCTCCAAAACAAAATTTGAGAAAAATAAAGAGTACGGCTGTAACGAATATTTGGCAACTATTCAGTATTCGGCCCTTTTACTGAATATTCGGTCTGGCAGAATAATTTCAAGATAATGATTTTTTTTTTAAATGTTCACTTTTATATATTTTTAACTAAGAACACTGCAGAATTACATTTCGATACATATATTATAAAAAAAATCTAACATTTACTTAATTTTAAGTAAATTTGGTGTATTTAGTAATCTTGCATATCATTCATCATTGCCTTAAGCCTATCATTCATAAAGCCCAAAATTATGATGCAAGAACAATAAATTGTCAGCCTTTACAGAGAAAAGTATGCTTTGCTTGATTTCTTATATATTATCAGATTCAGAAAAGAAATGATGGGTGATTGGATGGAATAACCTCCCAGTAGAATCTTACCCTTTTTCCAATCACCCATCATAACTTCATTACTCTTCACAATATATTGTGCTTGCAAGATCCGAAAGATATTTTCCTGCTTCATTTGTAAATCTTGAACATTTTTTCCACCAATCAAGTGGACACTCTATCCTAGCTATTAGAAGTTCCTTATCAAAATAGCAATTTACTTCTAATAATTTTAAATTATGCACTTTATTTTCTTCTGCACTTGTCATCATCGTATTCTGCAATGATGACTCTTACTTCTGCAAAGCAATCCCAAAATGAAGAGGGTTTCTCATTTCTTATTATTGGAATTAAGATATTTTAAAATATTACAAAAATGCATCAAAATGTTACAAAAATGCATCAAAATGTTACAAAAATGCATCAAAATGTTAATTTTTTTTAAATGTACAAATAATAAATAATCAATTTTATTTATCTTCAATTTTTTGTTTAAAATTTGAGAAATATTTTATTTACAATCAAAATGGAAATGTTTTTAAAAAGTGGATATTCGGCTGCCAAATAGTTGGTATTCAGCCTGAAAATTTGGATGAATATTTAGTATTTGGCCAAATCACTGTTTGTAACATCCCTAGTAATGAGTAGGTACCTTTCACAAATCTGGAATTTTGGATCCAAGGAAGTAAAAAATCCAGTTTTCCAGAATCAAAAGTGGTTCACAATCATTTTTGATTAATGCTTGCACTCTTAAGATTCAAGTAAGGATTCAGGTAATGAAACAGATGAAAAGCTGTTGACTGACAAGAGGGAAATTTTGTAACATCTGGTCTGCAATGTAGCAATAGCCTTAAAAAGGGATAATGTACTTTTAGACATTGAATTATATTACAGGGAAGAGCAGTAGTGTTTAGAAATGCATCCATATATTTAAAATAAAAGTTGTGCAAAATATTAAAACTCAGATGTTTTTTTTTGTTTTGTTTTATAGCCAGTACCACTAATCTATTTGCAATATTTAAAACTGGAAAAAAAAGTACTGGTTACAAGCCTCTAAGTGGTGCAGCCAGTGCGGAGAATGAAAGGCGATACTAGGCGTACATATTTCAGAAAATCTTACTATCGCTGAAGAAATTACATTTCTTATCTATAATATTTAAAATAATTCTCAAAAATAAAGGGCAGTCCTTTAGCCCCAGCCACTAGACTGATTTCAACGATTTTTATTTCATATAAAAGCTTATGAGCCCTAGATATTTAATTTATTTTTTATTTATAACCAGGGAGTAAAAAAAATCTTGATTTTTTTTTTAAATAATTTTTTTTTTAAATTTAAATCAGACTTTTTCGACTAAAATCAGATTTTTTTTTAAAAAAACAAAATACAGTAAATTCTCGATTATCCAGCATTCAAGTATCCGGAAAGCTCAACTAACCGGAAAAATTAGAAAATGAGTTTTTCAAAAAATTTTACATCTACACATCAAAATTTAGCACGTGTGCACCCGCGGTGTTCCATTCACACGGACAATTTATTTCTGGAATGCAACGTCCACTCCGCACGGAGGGGCATAGAAAGGAAAAAAAAGCCAGTGATGTACACAGACTTGCTTTATGGGGGAGGGGGGGGTTCAAAAGCAAAAGTGAGAACCAATAATAAAAAAAAAGTTCCTCACCTTTCGCCGGAAAACAAGACCTAAAAACGAAAACCGAAAAAAAGGTAAAGGGACAAAAATCGGTAAAAAAATGGGGCACAATCTACCCCCCCATTTTTCCCGTCACACTCAACTATCTGGACTTTTCAGGTATCCGGAAATCAGAGTTTCCCAAGCATGCTAGTTAGTTAAGCTTTTACTGTAAATGAGATTTTTTAAATAAGTTTAACTACTCTATATATAGAGAGCTGGTAAATACCTAGTTGTTGATAATATAAATCTGTAAATAAAATATTTCTTTGTTTGGCATGCAAATAACGAAATAAAACAACTATTCTAAAGTATATGGTCCCAAGTGGATAACTTTGGGAGCATAGCAGAAATGAATTGACAGATCATATAATGACTTACTTTACAAATTTTAAAACAAAGATTTTAGAAATAAGAAATAAAGCTTTACAGAAATGTTAATCAAATGCAATAACAATAATATTATTTATTTATTTAAAGATTTGAACAGAAATGCCAGTTTGGCAGTCTTTTCCACCCCTAATTGATTTCTTAATTTACTGTGTATGAAACCGAGGGTTGAAAACATTCTTTCAACCCCTGCAGATGTGGCCTTTGCGTTCTTATACTGAAAGGCTCCCTTTACTTTATTTTTTATTACTTATAAGATTGTTATTAATAAATCTATGCCAATCAGATCCGAGATATTCACAAATCTTCTAGTAGATAAGAAGGGACAAGTGAGGATACACCCTAGGATAAAAATTGTGACGTGTCCTTACTGGTCACGACTTAAGTTCAAATCTATCAGCATGGTTCGAATATAATGTGGTCCATTACAAAATAAAGAAGAAAGGTTGTACTGACTAAGAAAAAGGCAGAACTAGTTAGATTTAGATTTTCAAGAAGATTTCTAGAGTTTAAAAAAAAATTATTTAAATCAAAGATTTAAAAAAAAAAATCAATTGATTTAAACCATTTACAACACCCTGTTTATAATCCACATCAGTCTAGTCTACCCGAAAGGGTGCAAGACCTTCCAGAGACCTTTGGAGAAATACAAAAAGTCAAAATGACCCAACACACAAAAAAAGCATCACAAACAAAGGGGAAAATACACAAGAAATACAGAATGTCAAAAGGACATGGCACACAAAAAAGCATCACAAACACAGCACAGAACGTTACAAACACTGCAAAAGAGTGGGAACAACAAAAGTAAATTAAGCAATCCAAAACACACAGACAAAGAAAGTAAAAAAAAAAACCAACCAAATACGCCACCAATCTATAGTACACTTAGAGAACCATAAATTAGTTCAATTTTGTTTGATTTTAATCACCAGATCTGGAGCCAACATTAAAAATATTTAAAAAGAGGAATTCCCAGAGTGTATTCAAATGACTAAAATACAAGTACAGTGAAACCTCTTCGAACGGCCACCCCTCTTAACAGCCAATTTTTCGTGGCACGGATTTTTCGGCCCATAGACCTAGTGTTAGAAAAAACCCTAGCAATGACCACCCAACCCCTCTGAACGGCCGCCGGGTGGGTTCGCCCATCCCAATTGACAAACGCATCGGTTAAAGATTTACTTTTTAAACTGAGAAATGAACTTGAAAAAATGGTTTTTTCTGAGAAGGGTAAAAACTTAAAACAGTCACAAATTGTATCCTTTTCTCAAAAAATTATTAAATAAAGAACTATTTTCTCTTTAGATAAGTCTTTAAACTTCATTTTAAATAAGAAATATGTGTCAGACTTGTTTATATTATGTATTATAGCAATTATCTTGTAATTACCCTTCAGAGCGGCCAATTTTTCTCGGAACGGAAGGGTGGCTGCTCAGAGAGGTTTCACTGTACAAGCTCAACACAATACACCAGCAAAAAGAAGTAAGAACAAAGAAGCAAAATAAAAAAAAATTTAAGGTATCATTAAAAATCTTACAAAAAAGCATTCAAAACAGACCCCTCGGTCCACAATAAAATCCACAAAAGTCCACGTCAGTCAAACAACAATAAAAATACAAGGTAAAAATGATTGAATTTTAAAAATAAAAAGGATAGAAACAAAGGTTACAATTGGGATACCCCAAGGGTGAATGCTCAACAAAACCCAGGACACCAAAAATTTTTAGTAAGTCCAAGATTAACCTAAAAACAATGTAATCAGCTAAAATTAACTAGGTAGAAAAAATGCTAAAAACTTAACACCAGGAACAGGGGCAACCCACCTAAAATTTTCCTAATCTGTGGTGTTAAGGAAAAAGAGTTGATATCTTAAAATTAAAAGCAATTTCACTCTGCGCCCTGTAGTGAATCACAAATGCTGTTAATAATAGTATATGCTTTCATTAATTTAATTATTGACATTTTATCATGCATTAAATTTTTAAACTACAGTCAAACGTCGCAAATCCGGACGTCCAAAATCTGGAATGATCTAAAATCCGGACCTTTTTCATTCCGTAACACCCCCCAAAAAATCGTAACTTTTATCTAACAAATCGGCGCCCAGAATCAGCAAAAACTGGTCATAACCATCTGGGGAGGGAAAGAATTTATCCACATGTACAACAATGTGCTACGAAGGTATCGCGGGGGGTAACAAATCGCGGAGTTACAATACCTTCCTCCTTCCCCTTTCTAGCACGCAAAATGAACTAGTCCAGAATATAAGAAATGTTAACAAATAAGATGCACGCGCAACTTCCTCTCCCCTTCTGGCTCGCAGAAGATTTGCAAAGAGACTTTATTTCGGAGTATGACATAATGGCAATATATAAAATAAAAGAGAAGTTACTTAATCAAAAACCAAAACTAATGAAGCAACTCCCTTTAAATGAAATGTTTTGCAAAAATGTTAAAATTAAAAAGAAATAATATTAATTATGTTTATATATCAAAGAAAATAAGTAATAAATAAGTTTTTTTAAAATTTAAATTGAATTATGTGTTTTATGATATTAAAATCACTTCTTAATATTGAAATGATCTAAGATCCGGAATTATCCCAAATCCGGAATTGCCAAAGTCCCGACGATTCCGGATTTGCGACGTTCGACTGTATATTTTCTTATTTTGCACTGCAGGCTTTCTTGAGGTGGAATTCTTTGGTAAGCGTGCAGTCAAATGACCCCTAGATAAGTCATCAGCTCCTAACATTTGCTATTTTCAAGAGAAATTGTAAAAACACTACATCACTGTACATTATCTATAGGGAAAAAATCTTGACAGAGTGCACCAGTCCTAACCACTGGACCGATTTCGACAAGTTTTATTTTGTATGAAAGCTTATGACTTTTAGATACATCATCAATGGTCAAATGACCACCACCCTCCATTTTCAAGTAAAATCGCAAATTCACTACCTCACCGTACATCCTCTACAGGGTAAAACCTTGATTGAATCCCCAGGCTCAACAACTGGACCAATTTTGCCAGTTTACAAGCATAGCTAAACAATCAGAATGTTCTACATTTATTGTTACAAGCTTTCTTGCTTCAATCAACATGGTGCTTCAATAATATTGTAAAATACCTACTGTTGGTGATGGAAATCATTTAAATAGAGCTACAATTCTATATTGATGGATCTGAAACTTTTTAAGCAGAAATTCATGACAAAGTTATGTAAAATATTAGAACTCAAATGGGTTTTTTATATAGCCCATTCCACAAATACATGCAGTATTTAAAATTGATAAAGGCAGTAGCGAGCTGCAAAGAGACAGGACAAGTGAAGAGTATGATGGGTGCTGCTAGTAATCTATAAAATAATTTCATCGATGCTTATTTTTTATGTGTAAGTAGTGCAACCTATGAAAAAAAAAATGTGCCTAATCTTCACACCTTGGTTATCAACAGTATAAGAAAAACCAAGAATAAAATATTTGTGATAATAAGCAAAATTATTTGAATTTCATTATAACAATGAAAAGTACTGTTGTAAAATATACTTAAAATATTTTCAAAAATCTATTAACATTTAAGAAAAACTGCACAGCAACAAGATTAGTATAATTGAAAAGATAATTTTTTATTTTTGTACTGTAATATTTTTGGAACTTATCACAGAAAAATATCAAGAAATGTCACCTAATTTTTAATTAATATTCTAATTCAAATTTAAAATAATAACTGTGAAGTCCACATTAACATCCCCCAAAGTATGTGTATGCCTAGTTGTACAACTGCAGGTTTTGCAGTCTGCCCTTAGAGTGCCAAAACATATACACACACATTCTCCTTTATTTTTAGTAGAGATAGAGTTGAACAATAAGCATTTCTAATATAAGAAAGTATAAAATATTAATAAAGGTATTCATGGAAGAACTACCAATTAATCTGATTATCAGTTTTTCAGTAAGGAAGGGAGAAATTTTTTTAAAAAAATCATGTTTCTGCAACTTTGCACCTGAAAATAAAAATTTCCCAGCTTGAAATTCTGAAAGAATTCTATGTTGTTTGGAGGGGATCCTGCCTTTAGATAAATCTACCACTACTTTTTTTTTAAAGACTGAAACCAATAGGCATGATAGTGAAGTTAAAATAGTAAGTAACACTAATGAGTAATGACAATAATAATAAAACAGAAATAATTAATCAAAAACCTTTATCAATTAAAAAACATTTTGCAACACAATGAACCCATGATATTTGGCATATATTTTAGATACAGCTAATTCATAGGAAGCAACGAAAAATATTCCAAAGTTTCCTTAATCAACAAGAAAATAAAATCAGATGTCAACAAAATTACTATTTAGTTGATGAAATTTTTTGTACCAAAAACAGAAAAATTTAAACGAACAAAAAAAAATCATTTTTTATCACAACCGACAATAATAGTTTAAATTCATGAATGAATGCTCGCAAAATTCTTTACACTGCAACATATACTGGAAAAATGTGCCAAATTTCAACATACCTACTGAAACAAATGTGCGATATGAAAATGTCCGAAAGTTCACTACATTACATTTACTGATTTTGATTTCCATAAAACTGATATTCAAGAAATCATGACATCAAAACACGTGAGGAAGCAGAAACAATTATAGGCCTGACCTTAAATGATAACTAAAAATAACTAACTAAAAAAAGTATTGATTATTAATATACCTACGATATGAAATAAGTTCGAATAATCGACGATATCTTTGCAAATACTGAATATTATTAAAAAATACACATAAAATATAAAAAAATAATACAAATAAAATGTAGAAGCTAAAGAAAAGCTAATTACTAGGCAAACAACGAGATGGACTACAGGCTGAACAAGAATATTTTGAAAACAACAAACACGCTGTTTTCCGAGGAGATTTGTTATTGGCAGACACTAACTGAACTTCCGCACCACGTGTTCCACGCGGCAAGTGGTGAGGGGCAAAAAAACCCGCCAAAACACAGCACTATTTTAGGCTTGATTTTCTGTTCGATTGTATTTGTCTGGTTTCATTGCGTCAGAATCTATATTCTGTGCGTAACGATTTCAAATCACGCAATTTGCAAAAAATAATGCCAACCAAAAACGTTATCATGTTAAAAAGTATTATTTATTTTGTCTTTAAGTTCACGAATTTATAAAATTATATCAAAATAAAACAAATGCGAAATATTTCCATTAAATTTGAAACATAAATACGTAAGCAAGACTTCAAAATTAAATATTTTTAGATGTAAATATACTGCTTTTTAAAAATTAATGATTATACTGTGAAAGCCGACTCCTAAGCAAATAGACTACTGATCCAAACTCAAGCTCACAGATGGATTTCACTTACACAACATTACTGTATATTCTTCTGGGAACGGTTTTAAAGGAGAAGCAGAAAACAAAGAGAAAAGTATGGGCAAGGAAATGGCTCTTGAGACGAAAACAAAAAGGCTGTTATGAAATCGTAATGAAAGAATTAGCTCTAGAGGTAAGCGAAATTTAATTACAATTTTATAGTTTTGCGCAATAATTTGAAATGAATGTAGGGTAGATGCTCCAGTTTTGGCCACATTAAAAGAAAATTTAAATTGGAATTTTCACTGTGGATAACTGGCTAAAGCTTTTTATGTCGTAGAGTAAATTTTATTGCCTTTCTGTTAATTCTAAGAGCCGCGGTAGCCAAGGGGTAAGGTCTTGGCTTTGGAGCTGGAGGGTTCCAAGTTCGAAACCCGATTCCACTGAAGATCCGTCGTGTATGGGGCCTGTTGCACGCTAAATCATACGTAGTGGCTAAACGTCCTCCCGTTGGTGTCGCGTGGAAGTTTGGAGAAGGGGTGCCAGCTCAGGTGTAGTCCTCATCATCTGACCGTGGTTCAAAATTACGAGGTCTATCCCAAAATAGCCCTCGTGTTGCTTCAAAACGGGACTTTAATATAACTAAACTAAACTAAACTCTGCTAATTCTAAAATCTTTCTGTGGAAAAATTTATATTTTTATTTATGAATTTTTAAATAATTTATCACAATTTGTACCATTTTTAACCACATTAATATCATACTATTTAACAGGCATTTTAATGAATATTAAGCAAAAATAAAGCATTTTAGGCAGTTTGTATTTTATTACATTATTTTCATATTTTATAAACCATTTTTTTGTAGAATTTGTAAAACCTTAAAATAAAATATACATAAATTGATTTTATCTGCAAGTTTGAGATAAAGAAACAGGAAAGCAGAAAACAAACATTTAATTTGGTTGGGAATATAAATGTAATGTTCTGTAATTTTTTTTTAAGTAAGAAGGGGGGTCGTGGCGAAAAGTGGCGCATATAGTAAATTTAGAGTACCAGTCTTTAATCTTAAAAATAGTTAATTTTGATGTGAAATTATAATAAAAAGATGGTTTACGTCATAAACCCTAAGGGTAATCACTTTTAGAATAAACAGTTAATTCTGACAGCCTGATGATAAAAAATTACAAAACCTTGTTCCTTAACAAAAACTTTAACAGTTGTCAGCAAACAATACATGATCATGCATTTAATTTTTTTAAAAGTCACATGTTTGAGAAAAATGAACAAATCAGATTAAAAATAGTAAAATATGGATTGTTTAAAGTTTTGGAATGCATTTTATTGGTTAATTTGAAATTACTGGTTAATTAATAGAAAAACAGATCCAATGTGACCAAAACTGGTACAATGGCCAAAAGTGGAGCATCTACCCTATAATAACCATATTCAATTATGCTTTATTATTTATATAATTTCATTAAAAATGCATCCAAATATTGAACATCTTTTACTCGTTCTCATTGCATAGCACCTATTATGAAAACCATATAATGGCAAAAACACACAGATTAATTTTTCGAAATTGAAACAAATTTATGACAATATTTTTCAGCTTCCTAATGCGCTAAATCAATCCTTCCACTCACACATGTGTAATTATGCATCTTATTATCTTTTGGAGTGCAAAGGGTTAATTTCATTTGCATTGATTTTGTGAAATATTACACTAGTCACATCTTGTTTCCATTGCTTTGCATATTGTAAAATTCCATGCAATCAGTAAGAATGTTGCATTTATTATGTATGTGAATGATTAGCTGAAAATGTATTTCAGCAATAAAAATCAGAATTGTATTTTCCTTTGTTATAGGATGCTGAAGGTTATCGGAGGTGGTTATGTATGGATACAGCTACTTTTGAATTTTTACTGACGATGGTTACCCCGTATATCTCTGGGAAAGATACAAACATGTGGAAAACCATAACTCCAGGCGAAAAACTAGCTGTGACTTTGAGATATCTGGCATCTGGTAAGGTTTAGTTTTTTGGCTCCTAAACCAGACATTTTACTTTACAAGCAAGAATAGAGATTTTGAATAAATTTTTACTTTTCTTAATTTCTTCCTTTTGCCTATCATTATAAAGCATATTTCCTTAAGTAGTACAATGCTTTCTGCCATTCTTATGTAGCACAGCCAAACTTTTAGCTTTCAGTAAAAAATTACTCAAAATATTCAAGTTTTGCAGTTATAGACCCTTAATAAAAAAGTACAATTCTACAACTTCATTTTTATGTTCGTTTCATTTTAGGAGAAACGCAAAGTTCGTTGGCATATCAATTTAGAATATCACAAAACACTATATCAGGTATGGTGAATTAATCTTCCTTTCCTTAAAGCATTTCTCATGTATATGGTATTTATTTTAAATTCTATTTTCAATGGGTTTTTTTTTTCTTAATTTTTAGGTATTCTTAAATTGGTATGCAGTGCACTGGTAACAGTTTTGAAAAACATTCATCTTTGTTTTCCCTCCAGCAAAGCTGAATGGGCAGCTATAAGTGCTGCTTTTGATAACATGTGGCAGTTTCCCATGTGTGTAGGGGCTTTAGATGGCAAGCATGTAAAAATATCTCCTCTGGCTCTCTATGCTACAATTACAAAGGTGACTTTAGTATTGTCTTAATGATCTTCGTGGATGCAAATTTAAGATTTATCTTTGTAGATGTTGGAACAAATGAACAATTAGTGATGGGGGAGTCTGGGGAAAATGTAAACTGAAATTGGCGTTAGACAGAAATGCTGTCAACATCCCTGAAGCTAATAATTTGCCATTGACTACAACTAAAGTGCCTCATGTTATTGTGGCTGATAGGACTGGGCAATGTTCAAGTTTTAGCATCGCGATGTATCGCCACTCTAACATCGCGATGTTTCGATACATCGATGTTTCGCACTTACTATTGCCTAATTTTGCATTCTTACACTTTTGAGTGGTTGATTAAGGCATTTATATGCTTATAATATACTCAGTTACCTAACAAATAAAGTGTCGAAATTACTATAAATTTGTCTGGTTATCAGCGATAAATCGTATATTAAAAACAATTAATACGATCTTCTCTTCAACCAAACAAAAGATGAACGGTAGGATTAATAATTATACCCTTGTACTTAAAACAACATCAGAGAATTTACACGATTAGAAGGAAGCACGAGGCCACACGAAATAATGCACGTTTCGATGACTGAGAGATTCTACAACAGACAAAACACTTCGCTTCCTCAATTCTCGAGATGAGTTATTTTCATCGTTTTCATTCGCGGTCACATCGGGATTCATCCTGTCAGCACAGCGATCCGCACTTCGCAACATATGTCTCTGCTTGATGAGTCACGATGGACGAAACATGGGGAAAGATACGCCGCGGTAATCACTGATCGGGGAAATGCCTCGCGCTTGCTGTCATCGATGCGCGATCGGGAACAATGCTCTTCGCGTGGCTTGTGGACATCGATGTCTACGATGCATCGGGAAACATCGTACACATCGTGGGTAAATCGGAATTTCCGATGCTTCGAAAAAAACGACAATATAAACATCGGAACGGCGATGATTGCGTAACATCGATATTTTCCGATGCATCGAAAATCGGCACAGTCCTAGTGGCTGATGATGCTTTCCCTTTATCATTAAATTTTATGAAACCGTATCCCGGGAGAGGTTTGAATGATGAGGAAAGGGTCTTCAATTATCGTTTGTCGAGAGCACAGAGGGTTTCAGAAAATGCATTCGGAATTCTTGCTGCTCGATTCCAAATTTTCGAGCAGAAAATTCTAACATCTGCTATGAATGCGACAAAAATATTAATGGCCTGTTGCGTTTTGCATAATTTCTGAAAACCTTGCCCTCTACATCCCAGCCTCTAGCATCGACACTGAGGTGATTAAAAAAAGAGAAATTCAGAGAGGTAATTGGAGGGATTCTGCTTCTGAAACCTTTGTCCCATTAGTGAAGAGAAAATGTAAACCTGGACAATTGGCTAAAGATGTGAGAGAGAAATTTTGTAAATTTTTCAGTGAAACTGGTGCCGTATCATGGCAGGCTGATATGTGCATATTGCATTAATGGGTGTAATTTTGATTTTTTTTTTATGTATGTATATATTATAAGTTATAACTGTCATTATTGTGTGTTTTTATATTCGATTTGTTTTCAGTTCCTTGTGTTTGCTGATATTTCATTTTAAAATTTCACTCTTCCAATTTTATAATATATATTTATGTACATACTAATCATGCTATATTGTTGTATTTTTAAAATATAATTTCTTAAATAACTTCTTCATTTTAATAATAATAATGGCTGCAAGAAACATTTCATGTGTTTGAAAATCATAAATTTTCCACATGGTGTTTTGCAAATCTTCAGATTTATGTAAACTAGCTGCCTTCAGCAAATATCATGTCAGGCAATAAAGTAATTGAACCTCCTATTATTCTCCTATAATCATGGTTTTCTTAACAATGTAACCTTGTTTATAAATTTGCTTAGAATGTTTGCAATTAAACCTTATACATGCAGCATTAGTGACTCAATTCTTGCATATTGTATATAAATATACTGAAACACATAAATTGTTTCTACGCTAGAGAAATCCAAACTTTTGAACTGATATTCTTAAAATTATGCTTATGAATACTATGAAGCATCTATATAAATAAAAGTGAAACACATAAAATTGTTTTCCAGAAATGTAAAGTTTCCAAGTTCAATCCAGACTACTCAATTTTGATCAGAAATACTATGAAGCATATGTTACGTGATGATTTATTAAATAGTTTTTTTTTTTCAAATAATGTATAGCTTCAGCGCACACTATCAATTGCTCTTGTAGCTTTTGGACAAAGATAGGTTGGGTAATCAATCAAAAATTTCTATTGTACAATAATATTAGGCATTATAAACCACTTTTTCTCGATTTGCTACTCATAATGTTTAATTATAATTTTATAAAGAATCAACTTTTAATTTATGCAGATACTTTCCTGTGCAAAGTTTCATAAAAGTGTTTGCTTCAATTGATATCCCAACTTATATTTTAAAATAAGAACTTTTCAGGCAATGAGATGATTTTGAGCATTATATTTTTTTCTTAAAAAAATATTAAGGCATTAAAGTATTTTTATCCTGACCAATATCAGGTATATATATACCAGTTAATACAATAACAACTAAAAAGAATGGCATGTCTAATGAAAAAGTTATTTCTTCAGCAGCTATCAAGTAAAAGTGCATTGTATTTACAGTTTGTTTTTCTTGTTATACACATTTCAGAATTCTTTCAGTATATAATTTCCTGTACTCTATTTGAGAAAATGGAAATAAATCTTATTATTTTGCTACATATTAGTATTTTTGCAAAAGTCTTTCTGTGGGTGTATGGTGTAAACAGTCCAACACGCAGGATAATGAAGAATGAAGGTCTATTGACAAATATGCAGGAAAACACGTAGCACAGGTACAGGAAACAATAGTTCTTGCACAGATTACCAATGTAAACAGACAACAATTCACAGGTAATAACAGTTCAGCTCTTTGATATTTAGCAACACAAGCAGTCAGCAAATAACTAGTAACGACAATAACAGCACTTTCAATAGCGCTCAGCTCACCAGCTTCCTAGCTTGCACTGCGAATAGAACTCCAAAGACGTTCGCGCTTCAAGGTGATCCCAGTCGATCAACACACACTCCGTCATCCAAGCGCTCTCCTTATATAATCTCCCGCGGTAGGCCGTGACGTCACATGGAATCTTCTAGTACATTCAAGCGATTCTTCTCTCCTAATGGAAATATCGAGAAGATTCCAGCACCTTTGAGATCCCATATTTCGTCGCCAAGGTCGGGGAACCAGACGTGGCTGCTGCTGGTCATCCCATACTTATCCCTGTAAAACTCTCTTCCCAACCATAAGACTAACATTGCTGGGAAGCGACTTTCCATGTTTGTAACAGTATATAGGTTGCTATCTTCAAGGCAGTTTCAAAATTTTTCAATTAATATTAGCCAGAAAGTAAAAATGCTTTTAAATGCAATGTCTAATTAAAACTTACTCATCAAAGTATACTCATAAGAAACTTCACCCTGATAATATTTTATCACATAAAAGAGAATAATTCACATCAACATAATAAAAAATTTTATTTAAAAACCGTTTCTTCTTCAATTGAACAAAATCAGTGACAACACTGAAAATGCTTTGCATGAATTCATTTGCAGGGGAGAGGGGACAGCTTCCTCATGGCATTTTCCACTAATTGTCCTATTTGGTATGCCATACAGTTTTCCTGGTCACTTTAAGGCAGAAGTAACCGTCTTTATGGCATCCTCCCCAGTGTTGGCAACTTTCCTTCTTTTCCGGGTAGGACATCCTTCGTAGCACCGGACAGGGATTGCTTTTGTGGTACAGCTCGACTCCTGATTTGTGCTGGGATCGTGGTCAACACTTGTCCCAGGCTGAGGCTCAAGAGGAATAATGTTGTCATCGAAATTATCCTTTTCTTGTTGGCTGTCAGAAACCTGAAAAAAACAGAGCAAAATAATTGCACTGTTTGATTAAATGTTATCAATCGCATAATGAATGCTTATTTTCCAATAAACACAAGTATCCATGCCAAAAGAAAAGACATCGGCCAACTCTGTCAGGTGATAAGGTATATTCTTCCTTTCTTGAAACTGTATCTCCCTGTGCTAAAAATTAATAAATGGCAATGTGGTCATTGTTGATATGAGATAAAAAGCAACCAAATAAATTTTAATTTATAAATTACTGATTGTACAATTGGCATTTACCTACTTTCTCTAGGAAAGTTACCCAATTTTTTCTATTTTCTTTGCAAGAAAAAAAAATTACCACACTAATTCAGTTTGAAAAATGTAAATGTTATTCAGATTTCATTTGAAACTGTAAGTCGTAAATTGAATGAAATACTTACATATCATGAACACACAGAATATTCCTTTATCAGTGGCGAATCTAGGATTCCGGTCGGGGGGGGGGGGGGAGGTCATAAAAACTTTGTATCGTCGTGACGAATGTCAAACTTCAAGGCTAAGGTAAACCAAAACTCTTTAATTTTACAGACTTTACTCACTGACAATAAGAATCATAAAAAAACAATACAATGCTTTCGATAATTTAATAAAAATTACAATGGAATAACTAGCCAAAAAATGTCTTCGACCGCTTCAAAACTACAAATACAAATGGAATGACTACAAAAGTAGGACAATTTTCAAGCCTGTATAGCCAGAAAGCAATGTTGAAACGTTTTTATTATTTTTTTAAAGGGGGAAATAAAGAAAAAACAATTCTAATGATGTTAAATTAAATCAAGAATTCTGGCTTGGCTGTAGCCCGATAGCCCCCCTCCTGGATTCGCCACTGTCCTTTATTGAATAGTTGATGTCTCATATAAAAAATTAATACTTATAGTTATTGTAACCATATATTCATTTTGGTTGTAATTTTTTTTGTTTATTATGTACTCTTATTTACGCCAATTATGGGGCTGTTTGTACCGGTTTTTTGGGGGGGTTTCTTTATATATATATAACTCAATATGTGTTCTCTTTCCCCGGCGGTTCTTGTAGTGTCTGACACCCTAATGGGTAGGCCGGATGCCGTGGGTTATAAAATAAAATATAAAAAAATTATATCTTGGCGCATTCGTATTCAATGGATGCTTCTAAAATTCTTATATAGCGTAATGCCCCATTTTAATGTACAAATGTTGCAACACCCGAGCAACAGACCACCATTTTAAGGAGGGACATCTAGTCTGGATGTATAATCCGAAGCGACGGAGAGGCTCGAGTCCCAAATTACAACAAAACTGGGAAGGACCGTGTACTATTATCAAAAAACTTAACGATGTTATCTACAATGTGCAGAGGTCGCCCAACGCCAAGCGAAAAGTCATCCATATTAATCGGCTAGCTCCATATCGGACTACTGATCATAGTTCTATGTAATGAGACTGACGGGAAGTGCAGTCTTTGAAGAGGGGAGCAATTTTACAAAGCTATAAAGTCGTTTCCCTGAGATGCTAATCTTGGCGACTTGGCAGCAAAGTTGGCGACAAAAGGAATTTTCTAGAAGGACCTCGAACTTTTAACCTATTTCTACTGGCTTCATGAACTTTCTGGAGATTACATCACTTCCTACGTAATGAAGTCACTTCCTGTTGAAAAAGTATAAAAGCCAACTCTCAAGCCAAGAAGAGTTAGTTGCATTTTGATCAACAAGCAACCTGGTGAGCTAACAAGAAGCCTTTGAGCGTTGTGTTGAGATTTAATGGTAATCTCTGTTGTGAATCTTTACAAGTGCTGTTTTAATACTTGTGCTACGTTTCTTTGCTTAGAATATTTGTAAAATAAAGAGCTGTATTTTTTAAATCCTGCTTATTGGACTGTATTCACGTTCACACACAAGACGATTTTGACACAATATTCATTTTTTGGTTGTAATTTTTTTTTCGTTTATTAAGTACCTTTATTTACGCCCAATCTGGGGTTGTTTGTACCGGTTTTGGGTTTTTTTTATATATGTATATAACTCAATATGTGTTCTCTTTCCCCAGCGGTCCTTGTCGTGTCTGACACCCTAACGGGTAGGCCGCCTGCCGTGGGTTATAAAATAAAATAAAGAAAAATTATATTTTGGCGCATTCTTATTCAATGGATGCTTTTAAAATTCTTATATAGCACAAATGCCCAATTTTAATTAGACTACACAAAAAGAGATCTCCAATTAATTCATAGTTCAAATCAACTAATACATTAATTCCGATACTATTTCATGTGTTAATTAATTGCCACTATTTAAAATTAATCATATATATATAATCTCGTTTAATCTTATTTCAAAATTCTAATATTATATATTTTAAAGTCTTAACGTATTCCAAAATCACTTTTCTTAAACTCCAGTTTCGTTCTATTTCCCGCGCTGGAGGTACATTAACTCTCTCGTTTTGGCATATTTATTACTAAAAGAATATTTTAATCGTTTCCACGCGCACACAGAAAATCCTGACGGCGTATCCTTGGCGCTAGACTTTTCCCCTAAAAACACTTACGTAATTTACTAAAAATAGTTATTATTCCCTTCACTTTGATCACGTGTCTATCTCTTAAATCCCTACCTGAGAAAATGAAGGGATCTTCTGTTCACTTTTGGCTTGAAATTTAACGTACATTGTACGTACATTCCGTCACTCTCCCATAATAAAAGTATCTCGGCCTGTTTTTTATTTAACGACTACAACAATGGAAACATTTTATATATATACTAGCTGCATGGCCCGGCGTTGCACGGGCAATCTTGAATAATGGGATATTCCCGAGCGGAGAGAAGTGAGA
>BGPR01009621.1:25411-56611 GCA_013235015.1 Araneus ventricosus
ATGTAAATATTCTTTCAAATCTAGTCTTTTTATTACTAATTTTCATATGCCCGCTTCCGGTTTATTTTTTTTACACATATTGTCGCTAACGTAAACGTTACGTTTCCCCAAAAACGTAAAAAATCCTTTGAATCCTATATTATATATATTAAATTATAATATTGAATCCTATATATATTAAAATTTTTAAATCCAACCTTTTAATTACCTTATAGTTAATATCCCAGCATTTCTCGGAATCCACATTTTTTCATATACCCGCCTCTGTTTTTCTCCCTACAAATATTGTCACTAAGCTTCCCCAACAAACGTAAATCTGTTTTGAATCTTCTCTTGTTGGATTAAAACTTTCAGTTCTAGCCTTTTTACTACCTTAAAGCAGTTTGGTTTGAATGAAAACGCGAGAATTCTTATGCTTATAAATTAAAACAGATTAGCATGATATTTGTTTTGCAAAAGAAAAAATAAAACGAATAATAATGAAAAAAAACGGATAAAAATGAATAAATATTTTTCCCCCAACAAACGTAAATGTTACTAAACACCGTACGACAAAAAAAAGAAAGAAAAATGCAGGAAAACGATTTTTTTTCAATTGTTAATAAATCCAAACACAGAAGATCGCTCAAAAGGAAATACCAACTTCCGTTAAATAAATAAAAAAAAATGCAACACTTGATGCGAAAACTAATAATAGGGGGGAAAAAAAGAATCCGCCGTGAATGAATTCACCATTCTGCCAATAGATGGCAGCACGTCAATTCATTCATTTTGATGTTTTTAATTAATATCTTTTTAACCAATTGTAATTTCGGAATTTAAATGGCCGAAATGGATTCCTTGGATTATTCCCCATCTTTTGGTACTTTCCGCGTGCTTCTCCGTTCAGCGGTTCGTGAGAAGATAGCCGGACATACATACATACATACGTTTGTTTACCTTCGAATTTTAATAAGATAGATAATTAGGAAAAATTTCGTTTTCGTAAAGAGATAGTTCCATTTGTGGCTATTTTAATGAGCATTGGTTTAACACTCTGACTCCTAAGCCGACCGTGCAACTTCTGTACTAGTGGGGCGGATTTCGGTCGGTTGCTGTTCCAAAAGGGGGAGAGAAGGTAGTTGGGCGAGTAGTCTTTAAAGGGACCCTTGGAGAAAGATGAAGGGCCTGCCATTCATATCTCCCACCACCCGTAGTGAGGAGAGAAGGGGGAACTAGGCGGACGAATCTATTCCACAAATAAATTAGTAAGCAAACCTTCGTATACAACTCTACTCAGATTTTGAGAACTCTTAGGGGCTGTCCATAAATGACGTCACACTTTTTTTTCAATATTTTTGCCTACCCCCTTTGTCACAAAGTGTCACACTTCACCACACCCCTCCCTCCTCCTTGTCACATGTCGCACTATATTAAATCAAGATAAACTTGCAGTTCAGAAACAAAGCACTACGTTACAGATAATATTTCAACTTTTATTTTTAAACTTTAACTATGTGTTTTGATGACATTTGTGAGCATAACAATAATAATGATTATATGTGTACTTATTTTGTATGAAATAAGATTAAGGTTTACAACAAAAAACCTATTTAATATACAATAGTAATAAAATATTAATATAAAAGAGCAATTGTAAACAGTAGTATTTTGGAATTTGATATATTTCGCTTTAAATCTTATCTTTACTTTATGAACACAAAATACTCTTAAACAGATTGAATTTTTTTTAAAAAAAGTGCCTCAATAAGATCAACCTGTTTGGGCCACTACCAGTTCTACCACTCACCCAGGTGGGGCGACGTATCTTCTGTTGGACATTTCAAGGGTGTGACAGGGGGAGGTTTGCTTCTAATGGTGAAGAATTTCTGCTGCTACCATATTCTCAGAACCTACCTTGAATGCCTTTTTCAAAAAGAAAGGAATGTAAGTGCAAAAAAAAATAACATGAAAGTTGTTTTAGTCCGGATTAAAAAATACCCTCAAATTCTGGTAATTTCAAAATAACTTCGAAATTGAATCTGCTGATTTTAAATGATTTTATTTTAACCAAAATGTGTGATGTCACACTTCTTGTTACGCCCTCCCTCCCCTTTATCACAAACTGTCACAATTTCACGAACTCCCCTCCTCCAAGCGTGACATCATTTGTGGACGGCCCCTTAGTAGTCAGAGGGTTAAAATATAAGAGTGGTGTAGTGTAATAAAATTAATTTCACACGACTGCTTTCAACTCGTGAGAGAATCTCCGATTTCCAAAAAATTTACTGCTAAGCGATTACAGCGCACCTCGACGGCCAGTGCAGAAGCCGTCTTGTCAAGTTGAAATACTTTCGCGACAATGTGTTGTGTAATTCAGCAAAGCCTATGGACCTTATGCATGTGACATCACATCCTCCGACACGTGACCTGCCGGAGGCAGCCATTGGTCAGTCTTAAACAGCTGACTCAGAACTGCTTTTATTTCTGAGTCGCTTATAGGCCGATCGTTTTGTTTATTCCTCCACAGCTGTTTTTCTATACTCTCGAACCCAAACGGTGCAAAAGGTCCATTAGTCCAGTCGAATTGCACTTAGACATCGAAGAAAAAAAGAAAGGAAATTCGAACCCCTCTAGTCTGAAAAATCTTAGCATGAAAATGTTATCTTGTTCAAAAGCCTTATTTATTTTATTCTCTGTGTTTTCATTCTATTTCGGCGTAATTTCTAAATCGAGTTTATTGATTTATAAAATTATATTAAAACAATACAAAATGCGAGATACTTCCATTAAATATGAAACAAAAGAAATCTTGAAAAGTAAATAGTATTTTTGAATTTGTTAATTTTTTAAATTAAAGGTTACACTACGAAATGCACTCTACAGTTAAAGAAATAACTGAGCATTTCAAATGGGATTGATTCGTAAATATAGGGCGAGGCGTAATATCTTTTATCGTTTTGTCAGCATTAAATCAAATAATGATTTTCCGAAAACGAAAATAAATATGCTTTGAAAAGAATACTTTATATGTTTTAGATTATCCTCAGTGATCAAAGGAAAATCCTAATTTAAAAATATTGCATTTTTTATGACCCAACATTTTTTTTTTTTTTTACATTTAGTCCAGTAAACGAAGGACCAAAGTCGGAGTGAAAAAAACATTAAATAAGATATGAATTAAACATGTATTTAAAATTGGTCCACATGTTCGTGATGGGCTTATGATGAACATACTAAAGGCCCCAGTCCTGGGAGAGGGAAGCACGCGGCGCCATCTTGGATATCATCCCTTTTTTCAGTTTTTCCTAAATATCTCGAAAACTATTCAATTTTCAAAATACATGTAATTTAACAAATTAAAGAGCGTAAAATTCCTTACTAATACATGCTTTCATTTTTCTTCCAGCTTTAATAGTCTTGGAGATAATGGGTCTCAAAGGTTGTCGCCATTTTGGATTATCTCCCCCTTTTCTCAGTTTTTCTTGAATATCTCGAAAACTATTCAATATTCAAATGACATGTGATTCAACAAATTAAAGAAAATAAAATTCTCTACAAGTACAAACTTTTATTTTTCTTCCAACATTAATATTTTCACAGTTAATGGGTCTTAAAGGTTGCCGCCATCTTGGATTTCCTCACCCGTTAGTTTTTCTTGAATATCTCGAAAACTATTCAATATTCAAATTACATGTGATTTAACAAATTAAAGATCGTACCATTCGCTAAAAATGTATGCTTTGCTATTTCTTCAAGCTTTAAAAGTTTTTCAGATAATTGGTCTCAAAGTGGATGAATTTGTAAAAACTCTTAGTTGATAGTCCAGTCAACGAAGGGTTTGGAAAAAAAAACATTAAATCGTACAGTTTTGAAAGCTGTTACACTTGCTCGTGAGGGGCTTCTGATGAACATACTAAAAGTCCCCGATCCTGGGGGTGAGCTCGGGGCGCCATCTTGGATTTCATCCCCCTTTTCAGTTTTTCCTGAATATCTCGAAAAGTATTCAATTTTAAAATTAAAATTTATTTAACAAATTAAAGAGCGTAAAATTCCCTATAAATACATACCTTTGTTTTTCTTCCAGCTTTAATAATTTCCGAGATAATGGGTCTCAAAGTTTATAGCCATCTTGGATTTCATCCCCCTTTTTTTAATTTTACTTGAATATTTCGGAATGTATTCAATTTTCTAATTTTATGTAATCAGCAAATTAAAGATCGTAAAATTCCCTACAAACGCTTGATTTTATTTTTGTTTTAGATTTAATAGTTTCTGAGATAATGGGTCTGAAAAATTTGCCGCCATCTTGGATTTTATCCCCCGTTTTAGATTTTCTTGAATATCTCCGAAACTATTAAAGCTAGAAAAAAATAGTAAAAGCATGCGTTTGTTGGGAATTTTACGATCATTAATTTGTTGTATTACGTGTAATTTCAAAATCAAATAGTTTTCGAGTTATTGATGAAAAACTAAAAAAAAGGGGATAAAATACAAGATGGCGGCAAAATTTTGAGACCCATTATCTCAGAAAATATCAAAGCTAAAACAAAAATAAAAGCATGTGTTTGTAGGGAATTTTACGCTCTTTAATTTTCTGATTACGTAAATTTTGAAAATTGAATAGCATTTGAAATATTAAAGAGAAACTAAAAAAAGAGGATGAAATCCAAGATGGCGATAAACTTTGAAACCCATTATCTCGGAAAATATTAAAGCTGGAAGAAAAATAGAAATATGTATTTGTAAGGAATTTTACACTTTTTAATTTGTTATATCACAAGTATTTTGAAAATTGAATATTTATCGAGATATTCAAGAAAAACTAAAAAAAGGGGGGGAGGACATTCAAGATGGCGGCGAGCTCACCCCCCAGGACCGGGGACTTTTAGCACGTTCATTATAATCCCCTCGAGAACGTTTCTACCAATTTTCAAAGCTACATGATTTTTTGTTTTTCTTCAAACCCTTCGTTTATCAATTAAGATGTTTTACTAATTCAGCCATTTTGAGACAAATTATCTCACTAACTATTAAAACCTGGAGAAAAGCAAAATACCCATTTGTAGGGAATCGCACGCTCTTTAATTTTTAAATTATATGTACTTTGAATATTGAACAGGTTTTTTTTCGAGATATTAAAGGGAAACCGAAAAAGGGGAGGAAATCCAAGATGACGGCAACCTTTGAGACCCATTATCTCCGAGATTATTAAAGCTGGAAGAAAAATGAAAGTATGTATTTGTAAGGAATTTTATGCCCATTAATTTGTTAAATAACATGTAATTTGAAAAGTTTTCGAGATATTCAAGAAAAACTAAAAAAGGGGTATGAAATCCAAAATGGCGACGCGAGTTCACCCCGCAGGACCGGGAACTTTTATTATGTTCATCATAAGTCCCTCCGGAACATGTGTACCAATTTTAAAAATTACGATATTTTTTTTTCAAACCCTTTGTTTGCAGGACTGATTGCATAAATCAACTTGACAGGAGTAAAAATTAGTCATTATTTTCTCAGTTTAAAAGTATATGTTTTTGCTCAAAACATTTGACGAATTATACACCATACGTAATGCTTACATTAAAAAGACCCTTCCATGGATTCGATTTAATTCAACGAAAGGAATCAAAATCTCGCCATTCGGAGGACCTCCCTCCATTGATCTGTCAGTTTAACGTATTTGCTGAGTGGTCAACGACAAGTCTTGACTCTGATATCCTTTCATTGCTCAATAAGAAACTCCATTCGACCAATGCGTTGATACTAGTGAATAAGTATCTCCCAAACTTCCTTTATTTTGGTTGCCTCTTCAATTAATCAGACTACGACTCCTCTTTCTTGAATATTTCGAAATCTATTCAATTTTCTAATTTTATGTAATCAGCAAATTAAAGATAGCGAAATTCCCTACAAACGCTTGCTTTTATTTTTGTTTTAGCTTTAATAGTTTCTGAGATAATGGGTCTGAAAAATTTTCCGCCATCTTGGATTCTATCCCCCTTTTTAGTTTTTCTTGAATATCTCCGAAACTATTCAAGCTAGAAAAAAAATAGTAAAAGCATGCGTTTGTTGGGAATTTTACGATCATTAATTTGTTGTATTGCATGTAATTTGAAAATCAAATAGTTTTCGAGTTATTGGAGAAAAACTAAAAAAGGAGGATGAAATTCAAGATGGCGACCTCAATTTGTTTTGAACAATTCTTACCTGAAATGAGTTCTTCATTTCGAAAAATTCTTCCTTTTTTGAGGTTGTAAAGGATAATGTTACGAAGTTGTAAAGTTGTTTCCCTGGCATGCTAAACTTGGCGGCTTGGTGACAAACTTGGCGCTTTGAGGACAAAAAGAATATCCTAGAAAATTCATGAACTGTGGTCCTATATCTACTAGGAGCGAGAAATATCAAGAACTTTCTAGAGATTACTATGTGACGTCACTTCCTGTTGGAAAAGGTACAAAAAGACACCTCTCAAACAAAGAGTGGGCAGAGTTGGAGTTTGGTCAGCAGTGAAACTGGTGAACCGAGACATTGAGCGCTATAGAAAGTGCCGTGAATCAAATTTATTGATCTCTGTGTTATTAAGTTATAAAAGTGCTGCTTAGTTTTGTAACCTTTGCTATGTTTTGTTTTCTTGAATATTCCTAAAATAAAGAGTCATTTATTTTTTATTATTCTGCTTGTTAGATTGCATTCACGTTCACCCACCAGACGATTTTTGTAACACTGTTGTCAGAAGTGGGATATTTGATTTTCCTGCGAATGTCAGAGATCAAACCTTTGACCTCAGAAATTTTTGAGAGGTTGTAAATGATATAAAAAAGTGATTCTGTGCATTTAATCAGGGAGGTATTTCAGGTTTTAATTCAAGAGACAGAATTAACACGTTTCATTAAACGTGAATTAATTGTGCCGAATCCGGTATTAAGTTATTGTTTCGGTAATTTTTAAACGGTCTAGCCCAGTCAGTGACCTTAGCTTAAGTTTTTTTAATTAATCATTTAATTTCATAAATATGAAACATTTTAATCTATATACTGTACATTAGAGTATTATAAGTTACAAGATAAAATACAGAAACAAATGAATATATTTTTAGTCTGACATAAATTTAAAAACAGATAGAACGGTTTGTCAATTTCAGTCAAATGGCTTTTCAAAAAGGAAAAGTAAATATATTTTAGAAGAGTAATTTCTATTATTCTCAGTAACCAAAGGAAAAATTCTACTTCAGAAAACCTACATGTGCTCTCGCACTCAAATTCTTAAATCTTGCAAAAATCATATTTTCAATTTCCTGAATATAATATTATAGTCTGATTTTCAAATGACATGATTTTTGCTCAAAGCGTTTGACAATTGAAGTCAATGCACGATAAATACATAAGAAACATTCCAAGGATTCTATTTTATTCAAACGGGAAAAGAAAATATCTTCACTTGAAGGATCTCCCTTCATTAAGTTTAACTTCTTGACCGAGTGGTCAACGACAAATTCACAAACTTGAATTTTCGAATAATTTTAAAGAATTTAATAAAGATTGAATATGTTGAATACCCAGGCATAGGCGGCCCGTGTTCGGCCTTACACCCTTTAGAGTAGGCCTAGTCGGTGTGGGTTTCTATCTATCTATCTACCCAGGCATATTTATAAATAAAATTCATAATTTAAGTTGCAGTTTGATGATTATTATCAGAAGTTTCAAGTTTAAAAAAGATCAATTTGTGGAAAAACTCTCATCAGTTTGTTTCTCTCAGAGAAAAGCAGAAATTCTGCTAACTGCAATGCCGATATCTTTCTAAATATTAATAGTATTAAATTGGAATTTTTACATAAGTTGCCCTATATGCCTGACTTTGAAGTTGTGAATGAAAAATTACGCTATGTCTCGCACATGCGCAGTAAAAAATTATTAACTGCAATTACTTATATTTCCTCTAATATTCATAGTACCCAGATAGCACGTAAGTTTGCAGCAAGTTTGATTTTGACTTCATATTACCTTGTCATCGCAAATTTGATGCGTCATGCTTGCGAAGCGAACTTGTAGAAAGTTCGCCGTGACAACTAGCGCCACCTCCTTGCAATGCAAATTTGCTGCAAGTTTGCAAAACAAGCTTGATTCGTTAGTTGTGTGTTTATTTTTACCACCAAAAGCTACAAAACCACCCAAAAAGACAATTTCCCTGTTCATTAAATAGTGGAGTACAAAATTCTTAACAAAATCACTAATACTATAAGATTCAAAGATCCTGAACATAATCAACCAGTCCATGATGTCGAAGGCCGATTTTATGCAAGGGAAATCAATGCAGTCTATAGACTCTCTGCACTCCCTGATCTTAGAAATAATGTCATTATTCGCGCACTTACAGCTTCTCTCCTCGCTAAAACCGTATTGGTTTTCAATTATAACTTTTATCGGCAAGATCTTAACTAGAATTAAATTTTTAAAAAATCTTCCCAAAATCTTGCGGACAGTGAGGAAAAGTGAGACTGGTCGATAAGATGGACATTGTTCCTGGTCTTTCCGACGTTTCTGCAAAAAGAAAATTTTTGCATTCCTCGGTGGCTTGGAAAAATAGTTACTTTTAAAACACAAATTAAAAGTTGCAATTGAAATTTCTTATTAAAGTCATACATGCGAGTCCACGCGTAAGGGATTATATCGTACTGGCAGCTAATTTAAGTAAAATAGAAGAGACAGACTGCACTTCAACTGTTTACACGATAACGGTTTTATGCTAGTATACTATCAGCATTTGAGTGGTGCAAAATTCGCAAATGCGTGAAGCACAGAATGCAACATTCTACAGGTTACACCATTGGAAAAAGTAGTACCAATTAAAAGTATTCACTAAGAACACTGTGCAGATGAAATAATTATTTATTAGATGCTTGAGTATACGTATATGAAGTTAAAAGAATAGATAGTTGGCACACAGCCGGCGCATAGCACAAAAGAAGTCACAAAGATCAGATAACAACAACAGAAGCGTTGCCAGAGCACAATATACAAAAAGGAAAAGCGATTACGATTAAGGTTTTGATTATATTTCTAACACTTCCCCTAAATCAAAACATTACATACATTCTTAACATATTGATATCAATCACTTAGAAATAATACAAATAGCAGTAACTAGAAACAATTATGAATACAAAACACATTAATAATAAAAGAATATTTACTCACAGTAATTATTTTAACACTAAAACAATGATATCACTACAAAAGAAAACAGAATGTACTAAGGTTGAGCTTATCATTGAAATCATTATCTCAGTATGTTTATACACAAAGTACAGGGAACAGTAATAAAAAGGATAATATTAATACCAACATAAATACACACTTAACCAAAATTATGCATTCCAATTAATTTTCTAAGCTTTAAAAATCTGTCTTTCACTAAAGGCTTAGTAAAAATATCAGCAGCTTGCATCTCACTGCTGCAATAAACATCAAGTTGTTTTGTTTGATATTGTTCACGAATAAACTTGTACCTGATGTCTATGTGTTTAGTTCTGCTATGAAACTCTGGGTTTTTGACTAATCTGATGGCACTTTGATTATCCATTTGCAAGACTGGTATCGTGGATACACACCTCAATTCTGATAAAAGATTGCCTAACCAGATAGCCTCTTTTGCAGCTTGACTAGCTACAATAAACTCAGCCTCGGTAGTCGAAAGAGCAATGCAACTTTGTCGTTGGCTCCTCCATGAAACAGCACCACCATAAGACATGAATCTCATCCCTGAAGTGGATCTCCTTGAGAGTGGATCACCAGCATAATCAGAGTCGGTGAAACACTGGAGAGTATTATCTTCATTACATTGGAACAGAATCCCACATTTTTCTGTTCCTTTCAGGTAACGCATGATTCTTTTGATCATGCTCCAGTGCACTTGTTGTGGCTTGTCTAACACTTGAGATAACACACCAACTGCATACGATATGTCAGGCCTTGAGACAATAGCTAAAAACATCAAGCTCCCAATGGCTTCTCGATAAGGCACAGTAGCTGGAAGAAATTCTGAATTATCAGTGGTAATAGTACCCTTCTCCACAGGAGTACTTACTGAATTGCACTCAGACATTTCGAAATGTTTCAATATCTTTCTACAGTAGCCCTCCTGGTGAACAAATATGTCTCCATCCTCAAGACGTTCAATTTGCATACCTAGAAAGTAGTTGGCCACACCAATCACCACACTGAACTCACTTTTTAGTTTCTCTAGAAACTGTTTTACAACCTGCTCATCTACAGATGCAATGATTCCATCATCAACATACACAATGAGATAAATGGATTTTTAATCATTTAAAAACAAGCATGGATCTGAGTTGGATTGCTTCAAACCACATTCCATAGCAAAACTTTTGAAGCGTTCATTCCACACTCTCGGGGCTTGTTTGAGTCCATAAATGCTTTTCAGCAATTTGCAGACTTGTCCAGTCCCATCTTCAAAACCCTGAAGCTGATGCATATAAATATCCTCCTGGAGATCTCCATAGAGGCAGTTTTGACATCAAACTGAACTAGTTTCAGTTTTTTATATGCAGCAACACTGAGTACTGTTCTGATGGTATCCCATCGCACAACAGGGCTGAAGGTTTCATTAAAATCCATTCCAACTTTTTGACTGTAGCCTTTGGCAACAAGGCGTGCTTTAAAGCGCTGAACAGTTCCGTCAGCATTCTTCTTAATTTTGTAAACCCACCGACTTCCAATTGCTTTTCGGTCGTATGGTATATTCACAAGCTTCCAGGTATTGTTGGCCTCCAAGGAATCCATCTCTTCTTTCATAGCGGCAAGCCATTCACTGCTTTCTTTAGAAGCAATAGCCTCTTTGTATGTATCAGGTTCTGCATGTTCAGCCAGCAGAACACAATTGTCATACCTTGCTGGCTTCTTTAGTATCGACCTGTCCCGCAAGTTTCTTTCTTGCTCATCAGAGGATTCCTTAGAATCTATAGCATCACAAGAAGCTTCCCCTATTTCCTGGCATACATCTGAATCTGGCACATCAGATGATCTGATCAGTTCTATCTCTGACCCATGGTCAACTGAGGGTTCATTGACCACACTGCAAGATTTACCATTCTGAGCTATCACAGAATAAGATGCTTCATTTTCGAAAATAACATCTCTACTCAGAATGATCTTGTTTTGCTTCTTCAACCAGACTCTATAGCCATCCTTTTCACCGCAGTAGCCAACAAAAAACCCCGCAACACTCTTTGGATCCAATTTTTGCCTACGCTGTTTAGGAACATGGACAAAGCACTTGGTTCCAAAAACCTTCAGATAGCGAACATTAAAGGAGCTGGCTGACCATAGTTCAATAGGTGTTTTTCCTTCTCTCTGGTTGGGCCAGTTCTGTTTAAAACATAAACTGCGGTATTTACTGCCTCTGCCCACAATTTTAGAGGAAGACCCTTGTGATGGAGAATAGATCTAGCCGCTTCTACGATAGTTCTGTTCTCCCTCTCTGCAGCTCCATTTTGTTCAGGAGTGTAAGGCATAGAGTACCTTATATTTATTACACAGGATTGTAGCATTCGACACACCTGCGAATTCTTAAACTCACCTCCCCCATCACTAAGGAACTCTTTAATTGTGTGGCCTGCTGTTTTTGCTTCACTTAAGAAAACCTTGAGGCAATTTGACACTTCAGACTTGGACTCCATGAAGAAGACTCTGCGAAATGTCGAGAAATCGTCTTTGAAACACACAAAGTACCGAGATCCACCTATTGATCTCTCCTGCATACGACCACATACATCTGCATGTATAAGAGCTCCAGTCACTATTGGACGACTAGGTCTTTCATGAAATCTCCCACGCTGCTGTTTCCCATACAGGCAGCCCTCACAAGACACTTTATTTTCATAGACCTCAATTCCCCTTTGACCAAGGAACTCTTTAACATAGGTTTTGTTCTGGTGACATAGTCTTTCATGCCACAGTTGAAGGGATTGATCAGCAGAAGCAAAACATATTTCGGCAGGCACTTCGGGACATACGACACGCATTTTCAAAGCATAGAGGCCATTTACTGTCCTAACCTCCTCAGACCCGACACAAAAGTAACAACTGATTTTCCTCAAAAATGTTTGTAACTTACTATTCCCATCATTGTAAGTTCAAAAAAGTCAATTTTTTTTTTTCTTTATTTGGGGGAAGTTTAATTGGGGGGGGGGACAAGTATCACATGTGATACTTTAGGGCTCATCTACTACAAAATCAAAAATTAAGAATTGAACGATTATATTCAAATTACATTTTAATTTTACAAGTTAACAAAACTTTATACATTAATGAGTTTTTCATTTTTCATGGAATTGTTTGAAACAGTTTCTTGAGCCATTAAAACAGAGAAATACTTTACAGTTGGAACAGAGCAATGTAGTTAGAGCATTACATTTAGGCATTCTACATTTACTCCTATGAATTCTATCACTAACCATTTCAGGCATATGCCTTACATCTTTCTTTCTTGCGGAATCATGTGGCATACAAGCAGGGATCCTTCGTTTAGCTGGAGGCTCAGAGTCCTCAATGGATTCATCGGATGAGCTGATAGTGGCAATTCGTTGTTGTGATTGTTTTACCCCATAGATCAATGTTGTGGCCACATTCAGTCTGAAGTGAAAGTAATCAAAAATATCCTTTTTGAGTGCTCCGGCAGCTTCCATTTTGTGACGATATGCTATCCAAGCACTACTCACTGCAAAATCGATCATGTGCAAAATTACTCTTACCGTCCATTTTTTTGTCCGATTTTTCATTCGGTAGTTGCTGATGCAACGATCTAAGTGATCTACACCACCCATGAATTCATTGTAATTTTTTACAATTGCAGGGCGGTTGATATCTAAGTATTTTTTTTCTTTCTTAGACCACCGAGAACATTTTTCCATGGGAAGTTCCCACTTTCTGTTGACAACAGCAACACACCCCTGTTATCAAACCATTTGACTAAACAACATCTTTTGTCATTTCTGACAATTTGGTCAACAGAGCCACGACCGTTTCTTTTCATGTCACGATCTGTTTGTAATTCTGTAAGTTTTGGAACTTTGTTTTTCATAAGTGTGCCCGTTGCAAACACTTCTCTATTGAGTAATATATCAAATAACAATTCGGATGTAAAGTATCTATCAACATAAATTGATGACCAAGGTTGCAATGAATCCGAAAGCTTTAGTGCGATCTTACCACCTAAGTCGAGGTCACTCGTATCTTCCGGAGATTGCACATCAGTTCCTTTTCCTTCATAGAATATGAAATCTAGAGGTAAGCCATATGTAGGGCACATAACGAAAACTTTCAGGCCAACAGGGTTTGGTTTCCCTTTCACATATTGGCGCATAGAAATTTGTCCGTGGAACGGAATTATTTGTTCGTCGATGCTAACAATTCTCGGTCTTTCTTGTTGTAAGCATCGTTCCCGAATTTTGCTTAGTAAAGGTCGAACTTTCCAAAATTTATCAGATTTTTTTTAGTCATCTGACACGTCATTGTCATTGATGACTTTCAGATTGCTTCTAATTTGAAAAAAACGATCTCTGGCAATGTTATCTGCAATAACGGGTATCCTAGTAAAACGTTCCCATACCATTTTCAACCTGGGATAACCATAACATGAGAGAAGTAGGTTGCATCCTATGAATATTTGAATTTCTTCCGGTGAAACATTTGCGCTCTTGCCTGTTTGTATCACCGATCTTATATTTGTGCAATTAGCCATCTCTCTAAAAAAATCATCATCTAGGTATTCCAAAAAATACTCAATTGGTTTTGAGCTGCTGTAATTAACACCCGATTTCTGGCAGAAATTAGATGTAGGGGCTGGGAATGCATCAGTATGAATTCCCCATTTTCCCGGATTGCTACTTGAAATTAAATCTAAAATCGAAATGTCATCGTCGTCCTCGTCTTCATCATCATTCAATTCAACATTATCTTGATAATCTTCATCATCAGCAGATAAGGAACTCAAATCCGAATCAGCCTGGTTCATCAGTTCTAGAATTTCTTCTGCTGTCAAATACCTCCCTAACAGTAAAAAAAATAATAATGAATAAATAAAAATAAAATATTGAAATAAAAAAATATGTATAATATACTAAAAAGGTAAAAGTTTAAGTTTGGAATTATTTTAATTAATAAAAATTATGAACCATATTGATTAACTGGCATAAATGTTACAAATAGAGGCGAGAAGAAATAGTTAAAAAATCTCAAACCAAAATTGATTCCTTCACTATTGGAAACCAAAGTATCACATGTGATACTAAAATGTTTAGAGTACCTTCAGGGTCTACTATTTATCACAAATTAAGATTTGTAAATCTACACAGCATACTCATATATCCTTTAATAAAATCTATATTTTTAAAATGAACTGCAATTTGCAAATAAATAATTATAGAACACTTACTTGGACGGCGAGAAGAATCCATGTTTATCGCTGAAAATGGCAAGACAAAAGCTAAAACAAAACCAGTGCTGCCATCTATCAATAAACCAAAAAATTAGACACAGTATTTTGACCAATATCACATGTGATATAACCGTTTCCAACAAAATTCAGAAACATGAGTATCACATGTGATACTTCTGAACTGAGGAGGCTAATGCCTCTTAAGCGTACATGCCCATCCCTTGTTAAGGAACATTCATTTCCTTCAGCTCGAAAAACAAAACCTTTTGCAAGTGTCTGACTGACAGAAAACAAATTTCTGCTTACATCAGGCACATACCATACTTCTGAGAGATGGTTGCTGACCCATTTCCCGTTGACTTTCATGTCAACGTTTACGGTCCCTTGACCATACGTCATAATTGCATTGTTGTTCCCCACATACACTGGTTTCGGTGAGAGAAATTCTTTGAAGTCCAGGAAATACTTCCGGTAGCTTGTCATATGGGCAGATGCCCCACTGTCTGCTATCCATTGTTCTTTTTCTGTGACACCTTCCACAATGCAGACGAAAGCATCACCAGAAGTCTTCTGTTTCCTGTCCTTCTTCCAGCAGTCTTTTGCAATGTGGCCTGGTTTTCTACACACATAGCATTTTCTTTCCACCTTTTTTGCAGCCTTTTTCTTTGTAGCAACTAATGCTGTGCTGTCAGGCTTGGATGGTAGACGCATCTCTATCAGGCATAGTCTTTCCGTCAGCTTATTGACTGACCGCACCTCAATAGGGATTGACTCCCAGACGCTCTTGAACTCAAAGAATTCCGATGGCAGTGTCGACATAATTCTGCTCATCAGCAAGAGTTCCGGAAGTGTTGTCTTGGCCACTCTTTTCAACTCATCATTTAGTTCGCTAAAATTCTTTTGTAGCTTAGCGATGTGAGTGACAACATCATCATCGCCATCTTTTTCACTCCGGAAAAACTGCTCCATGAGCCGATCGAGCCGTTGCCCAGAGCTCTGCTCATACACAGACAGCAGCTTCTCCCAAATACTTTTGGCACTGTCACATGTTACTGTAAGTTCTACATTGGCATCGTCCATACTGCCAACAAGGACAAATTGTGCCAGTGAGTCATCCTTCATGAAGGATTTTTTTCGTAAAGCACAGTCACCTCCAGAGTCAAATCCTCGGCAAGAACAGGACATACCCGATCACCCGATATAAGTTCATGGACGTTATGGTGACGCAGTAACAGTTCCATCTGTCGCTTCCATTTGCTCCAGTTGGAGGCTCCCACTAGCTTATCTACATGAGCTCTAAATTCCATTCTTAACTCCTTCAGTCCTCGTCACGCAACACCACGTGTTTCCCCTAAGCCTAACGAGTCAGGTAAAGTCAATCTGCGTGGCTGGGCCGATAACCAATTAAACGTATTCACTAAGAACACTGTGCAGATGAAATAATTATTTATTAGATGCTTGAGTATATGTATATGAAGTTAAAAGAATAGATAGTTGGCACACAGCCGGCACATAGAACAAAAGAAGTCACAAAGATCAGATAACAACAACAGAAGCGTTGCCAGAGCACAATATACAAAAAGGAAAAACGATTACGATTAAGGTTTTGATTATATTTCTAACAGTACCTAGTTACTTCTTTTTGTCCCAGATGTTAACGAGCAAAAGGGCGATATTGTTACAAAGATGTAATGTCGCTTTCCTGCCTCGCTAGTCTATAGTTGGGAAGAGAGTTTTACAGGGGTAGGTATGGAATGACCGGCAGCGGCCAGGCCTGGATCCCTGACCTTGACGACAAATCGAAGATTCCCGAAAATGCGATCATTTTCTCGACATCTCTATTAGAAGAGGAGATTTGGAGTTTCGTCTGCAGTGTGAGCTGAGCGCTATTGAAAGTGCTGTTACTGTCTTTACTAGTGATCTGCTGATTGTTTGTGTTGCTACATCTGAAAGTGCTGCTACTGTTACTACTAGTGAATTTTTGTCTGTTTGCATTGCTAATCTGTACATGAGTTATATTACCTGTGATTCATGTTTTCCTGAATATTTGGGAATAAAGCATTACTCTTCATTATCCTGCGTGTTGGACTCTTTCCACCATACACCACCCATAGGACGATTTTTGTAACAATATTTTTATTAGCTTTTTTAATTAATTAACCGAAAATTTAACGTTTTTTACAATAAATCAGAAATATACTATTGCACAAAAATCATTTCTACATCACCTTAAAATTTTCAAAAAAAAAAAAAACATTTCAGCAGTACCAATTTTATTATATTTACAAGCAATTCCTTCTTTCATTTTAATAAATTTTGAAAAATTTATTACAAACACAATATGTAACAGTGTTATGATGTAATACAAAGAAATTTAATGCTTCATCAACTCTTCCACTCACGAGCTTTTGGCATTGTTAAAATTATAATAAAAAATTACTTTTTTCGGACATTAAAACTTTGTTGGGTTGAGGCAAGCGAACTATTTTTTTGCGCGCATGAATATCTGCACGACTCACCGCTTCTTCCTAATTAATTCCTTCTTCGAGTCGGCCACCACGACGTTTTGCTATGCACGTAGCCAGTGGTGTAGTCGCAAAATTAGCAGTGCCGGAACGCTTTAACCTGAATGACAAAAATAACGCTGTTTAAAGGACGTTTTAACATTATTTGCTTCCTTATTTCTCTTGAAAAAAAAGCAGTGCCGGAACGCACTCCACTACACCCCTGTGCATAGCCATGATGTTTTGCCGAGTGTGTAGTTGTGTAATGCTGTGTGTTTATATTCGTATTCTTCAATATGTTAATAAATGTCCTATCCTGAAGATCTCCGATCAAGTGATTCTTGTAGAAGAAACAACAAAAATGGTAGCAGAGCGCGATTGATTAAATAGTTGGCAGTGGTTGATTAAACATATAGCTATGTGATAATGAACTGTCAAAATAGTGTGAAAATGGATAGGATAAGTGTTCCTGAACCTACTGGTTCTAATTATTTTATTTGGTCATTAAAAATACAAGCAGCCTCGAGTTTAAAATGGCTGGATTCTTTAATAACGCAAATGAAACCAGAAGGTATAAGTGAAACGATGCATCAGAATGGAAGCAAAAAGATTCTGACGCCGTGGCTGACACGGACGAAGAATGAATTAACGGAACTCTTCGAACTTGCTGTAATCGATTCATGAAAGACTAAGTAGTCCAGTCAAAATAGAAAAAAAAAAAAAAAAAAACCCCTTGAAATTTCGGAAAAACTCGCATAGAGCTGAAAATTGGTACAGACCTTAAATACATCATTATAAATGAGATGTCAAAAGTCCCCATCGATCCCACTTCTGCTAAAAATTTTATGCAAGGTCAAAGGAAAAAAAAATTGGCTTATCGCAAATATATCTTAAACGGTAAATTTTATGGTAAAATAGTTCATACAAAATTTGTAGATTATGCGATTCTCTACGAAAAAAGGTCTGAATACTTTTTTCCCCCTACGAATTTTTAAACAGCGATATCTCATGAATGATGATTCATGAGATATCGCGGTTTAAAATTTGGAAATACACTGGCTAAAATAAAAAATAGCCATAACAGTCTCCACATAATGGGCGTCATTCAAATTATTACTCCAAAAAGTTCAGTTTTAGCAAAAGAGCCTTTATCACGAACAAAACAAGTAATTTTAGCAAAAGATTTTGCGGCAAAAGCTTATGTGCAAGTGTATCGCAATAATGGTGTAGTACGATATAGTAAAATAACTGCACAGAATATTACTTATGAAAGTGATACAACTGCTTCTTTTCTCCGGAAAATAGATATATTATGGTTGTATGGGAAATGCAATAATTTATCATTACCAGGTTGGAACGGTTATATTGAACGTTTAGCAAGCAATAGTATAGATTTTTCAATATCTCGAATTTTATTCTTACCATTTATTCCCCAACCAGCGAGTGTGTACAATACTATATACACAAGTTTACTATGTGCTTTGGAGAATGCAAAGCGTTATGGCCACGATGTTACTTTTGATCAACCTTTGTATAGAGAAGCTCGAGAAATTGTAGCTGCAGCACCTGAAGGATCTGATTTATCAAAGATTGTAATAAGGCTTGGAGGTTTTCATTTACTCAGTTCGTTTTTTGGAGCAATTGGTTATATTATGCAAGGAAGTGGCATCAAAGAGGTGCTTTCTTTAATTTATGCACCTAATTCCATTACATAAAATGCTCACTGGACATGCTTACGCCGGAGCTCACACATTACTTCATCTCACTTTAGCAACAATAATATCAAAAGAACTCGTTATTGATGATGATATGGATGCAAATCTTCAAAACACTATTGAAGATGTGAAAAATAATACTATTTCATATAATGATATTGAAAATTGTGATGAGAAAACTGAAGCATTACTTTATCAGTGCAATAAAAAATTAAAGCAATATGAAGGACCTGGCTTTACAGGAAAATTATGGATTCAATATTTTCATATGGTATAGATTGCAAAGGAGTTCATAAGAGCTGAAAGTATGGGGGATTGGCAAGCTCATTTGAATTGCGTTCAAGAAATGATTCCGTATTTTCACGCATCATGACGTTTTCCTTACGCTAAATCTACCTATTTATACCTCCAGGACATGCTGCAATCGGAAAATTTGATTGATCCTAGTGTTTTTAGGAGGTTTATGCAAAGATTTCTCACTGTTAGACGTTCTGCTAAATTCAGTTGTGGAGCTTCGACAGATATGATCATTAAGCAATCACTAATGAAATCAATGCAAACAGCTAGAGGTATTGCTCGAGGAAGAAGTACGTAAGAGAGTGTCATAAGTAAACGGGTTTAAAGCATGCATGCAACGAATACTGTATGTGAGAGACTGGAAGATCTTGGTAATGTAAAAATGGACACAACAGATAAGCACGTAGATGCAAGTGATTCACGAGTAAAAAGAGATACTGAAGACATTAAAAAACTTCTTGAGTGGTTTTTATTGCATGACCCTTTTCCTGTGGTTGAAAAAATCATTTCCATTGCAAGTGGAGTCGTTGGCGATGAAAAAATTGTCCAGGGTGCGTAGTGAGAAATTGCTGCAAAAATTAATCACTTTTAAAGACTTTTTAAGCACCTTAGCCAAACAAATTAAGCACCTTTGTGCATGCATGCATACGTTGACCCACGTATTTTCTAAGCATATGATGATTTCTGTTTTATAATAATGCATAGTTTTTAATGAAAATTTAAAAATATATTTTTTAATTTAAAATATGTATTTTTTTAATTTTAATATTTATTTCTGTACTTGTACAACGTCTTCTAAAGGATGTATTTTTATTTTACAAAAAAATTAAAAATGATAATTCAAATTGTCATTATCAAAAATTAAATCAACTTTCATAATATTAACAATAAAAATCTGTTACCTTTTTCAACATTTATTAAAATTAAGAAATTACCAGTTAATTTGCCCCTTCGGGATAATCATTCCAGTATTTCAATAAACGGCGCTACCCATTGTTGAAGTAAGAGGGAGCATATAAAAGGTCATTATTAGTTCAGTCAATGAAGGGTTTGAAAAAAAAACATTAAATCATATAGTTTTGAAAATTAGTACACATGGTCGTGGTGGTCTCCTGATGAACGTACAAAAGTCCCTGGCCCTGAGTGATTTAACGAATTAAAGAGCTTAAAATTCCCTACAAGAATATGCTTTTATTTTTCTTCTAGCTTGAATGGTTCCCGAGATAATGGGTCTCAAAGTTTGCCGCCATCTTGGAATTCATACCTCTTAAGTGTTTTTTAATATATCGAAAACTATTCGATTTGCAAATTTGTTGCAATCAGCAAATTAATGAGCGTAAAATTCCCTACAAATGCATGCCTTTATGTTCCTTCTATCTTCAAGAGTTTCCGAGGTAATGGGTCTCAAAGTTTTCCACCATCTTGGATTTTATGCCCTTTTCTCAGTTTTTCTTGAATATCTCGAAAATTATTCAGTTTTCAAATCACACGTGATACAACAAATTAAAGAACGTAAAATTCCCTACATTAGAGTGCTTTTATTTTTGTTCTAGTTTTAATAGTTGCCAAGATAATGGGCTTCAAAAGTTTGCTACCATCTTTGGATTTCATCCCCCTTTTTAAGTTTTTCTTAAATATCTCAGAAACTATTAAAACTAAAAGAAAATTAAAAGCATGTATTTGTAAGGAATTTTACAATCATTATTTTGTTGTATTACATGTAATTGAAAATTGAATAGTTTTTGAGAAATTCAAAAAAATACGGAAAAAGGAGGATGAAATTGAAGATGGCGGCAAACTTTGAGATCCGTTATCTCAGAAACTATTATAGGTAGAAGAATAATAAATGCATGTATTCGTAGGGAATTTCACGCTCTTTAATTTGTTAAATCAATTGTAATTTGAAAGCTGAATAGTTTTCGAGATATTAAAGAAAAACTTTAAAAAAGGGGGAACGAAATCCAAGATGGCGGCGCGAGCCGCACCTCAAGGACAGGGGACTTAGTATGTTCAACAGAAGCTTCTCGCGAACATGTGTACCAATTTTCAAAACAATCCGATTTAATTGGGTTTTTTTTCACAAACCTTCGTTGACTGGACTATCAACTAAGATTTTGTTACAAATCCATCCACTTTGAGACAAGTTATCTCAAAAACTATTAAAGTTAGAACAAAAATAAAAGCATGCATATGTCGGGAATTGTACGCTCTTTAATTTTTTAAAGGAAATATGATTTGAAAATTGAATAGTTTTCGAGACATTCAAGAAAAATTAAAAAAAGGGGATGACATCCTAGATGGCGGCAAACTTAGAGACCCCATTATCTCAGAAACTATAAAAGCTAAAAGAAAAATAAAAGCAGATATTCATAAGGAATTTTAAGCTCTTTAATTTGTTAAATCAATTGTAAATTTTAAAACTGAAGAATTATCGAGATATTCTCAAGAAAAACTGAAAAAGGGGTTCGAAATCGGTTCGGATCTGAGCTCCCCCCCCCCCCAGGACCGGGGTCTTTTAGTATGTTTATTGGGAGTCCCTCACGAACATGTGTACCAATTTGCAAAACTATATAATTTAATGTTTTTTTCATCCCCATTTTTGGCGTCCGTTGACTGGACTATAAGCATGATCTTAAATCTATCTCACCCTGGATTCCTTCTCCAAATTCTTCCCTTTCGTCAGTTTTCTTTCTAGATACAACCGTTAAACGAAGCCTTATGGCTATGCTTTCGATATCGTATTCAACGCCTGGGGAAACAAAAAAAAAAAAGAGTGTTTTCTTTGCACTTCTCGACAAAATTAAGCACTATTTAAGGACCGTTTTCTCAAAATTAAGCACTTTTAAGGTGCTTAAAAATGGTTTTCAAATTTAAGCACTTTTAAGGTGCTTAAAAATGGTTTTCAAATTTAAGCACTTTTCATGACGCAACGCACCCTGTTGTCATAATGCTCGTGAAGTTGGAATTACTTCTATAACTAGAATGTTTGGCAAGACTTTTAATAATATTAAATTGAAACGTGTTGATAAAGTACTCCCTCTTTTAACTATCAGTAGCGCTATAAAAGTTCACCATGAGAAGGTACCAATAGATCCTGTATTATTATTTCAACGCATGAGTATTACCAAGTCCTTTGAAGATGAATTTCATTCTTCAAATATGAATTAGCTCCTTATCCATTATCACTCTTCTATGCAATTTGAATGCGCAAAACACAAAAATCAGCCATTTATGATTGCTTTCAATGTGTAAATGTTGAAATTGATAACACAAATACTACCTATATCGTCGATTGAGGATATCTTTTACATCGAGTTGTATAGGACCGAGAAGAAATATTCGATGCTATTTTTGAGAAATACGTTCATTATGTACATAGACATTTTGGTTATAACGGTATTATAGTATTTGATGGTTATTCTGATTATACGAAGAATACAAAGTTGCAGAGCAACATCGTCGCACTACTAAAATATCTTCTTCTGATGTCCTTTTTGATCGATTTACGACTGTTCCAACAAACCGGCAGCAATTTCTTACTAATACTCTTAACAAGTCTCGTTTCATTTCAATGCTATCTGAAAAATTAAAAGCTGCTGATATTTTTGTGAAACAAGCTAATAACGACGCTGATGTCCTCATAATTTAAACAGCTTTAGAAAAGTTCAATACAAATACAACTATTGTTGTTGGTAAAGATGTCGATTTGTTAATAATACTGATTGCACGAACTCCTACTGATAGGATTATGTACTTTTTAAAACCTGTCAAAGCTCAAATAGAAACAAAAATGCATTCATCACAAAGTTTAACTTCATATACGAAATGTCAAGCTCATATCCCATTTTTACATGCAATAACTGGATGCGTTACTACGCCACCGTTTTTCAAACGAAGTAAAACAAAAGTATTTAAATAATTTGAAAAACGTCATGATTTAATTGATTGCGCAGAAGTATTCACAAATAGCGGCTCTTCTCCAGACATCATCTTCACAAATGGAACTCGTTTTCTTCTTGCTATGTATGGAGCACCAAACAAAATTGATTCCATAGACAAGTATAGATATTTAAGTTTTGTGAAAAATACACGTAACAATAAACGTGTAAAGTTATCCTGTCTTCCTCCAACATCTGCTGCTGCTTACCAACATTTATGTCGTGTCTACTATCAAGTCCAAGTGTGTCTATGTAACGAACTGGACCCTGAAAACTGGGGATGGATACTGAAAGATAACAGTTTGGAGCCAATTCAGACTCTACTTCCACCTCCTCCAGAAAAACTTCTCAATACTATTTTTTGTAATTGCAAGAAGGGTTGTAATTATAAATGTGGCTGTAAAAAAGTCGGATTGTTTTGTTCACAAGTATGTAATAATTGCCCAGACAAGTCTTACTCCAATGTTGAATCAAGTACAACAGATGAAGATGCCTATGATATCAATGAAGAGATATCCGATTCATCTTTTTTCTTAAGAGAAATCTATAGAAATTCAGCAACAAGGGGAAGAAGAAGAAAGCGAAGAATAACATATCACTGTTGAAGAATATTTAGATGACAGTTGAAGAAGAATTTGAAGATTAATCTTAACACAATTTTTAAAAAATAAATTGAAAACTGTATGATAAAGTTTGTTTCATTAAAATAGATTTAAAAAACCCCTCTTTTTGTACAGAATTGCATAATTTACAACCTTTGTATGAACTATTTTTACGATAACACTTACCGTTTAAGAGATATTTGCTAAAACCCGATTTTTCGACCTTTGACCTTGCATAAAATTTTTAGCAGAAGTGGGATCGATGAGGACTTTTGACATTTCATTTATAATGATGTATTTAAGGTCTGTATCGATTTTCAGCTCTATGCGAATTTTTCCGAAGTTGAATGTCTATTTTGACTGGACTAAAGATTCTGTAGATTGTTGTGATGACCTTACTACTGAAGAAAGCCTGTTGCGGAATGATTCTGCGGCAGATAAATCGTTTTAAACCCTCTTTCAAAGGTGTTTCACTTAAATCTAAAAATACACGAGTTATCCGATTCATAAAATTTACTTTTCTAAATGTTAATTTTTATGTTTTTCAGGCGCCGATTCGGACAAAGAAGCTGCTGATTTGGTTTCAAACATCAGCAAATGAAACTTCGATATCAACAGACTTTAGGAAAAATTGATGTTATTGCCCATTACTCAAAAATACCGACGAATCGATTAAGGACTTATTTTTGAATAAATTACTTTTTTCTTCGGATTATTCTTAAAATTCACTTTGTCATAAGAAAAAGAATTAGGGCTTCGGTAAATACCAATTTTGTATCTCAAAACTTGAAGCCCCTTTAGAGCCGCCAACCCTCTGAACAGAACAGGGGTCAGCCGCTGAAGAGAGGTTTCAATGCATAGAAATCCATGCCTTAAGCTTTAAATTCGCAAAACAATTACAGTAAAGTAGCTAATTGACGGATAATTTAATTAATTATAGAACAATCGGGAAAGCAATGGCATACAATCTGGCATTTTTCTGTAGTAAAAGGAAGAATTTGATATTTTTTTTAAAAGTGGTCACCGAAATATTACAAAATGTTATTTTTTAAAAGGAAAGTTTTTGCAGGAATTATTTTTAAAATTTTAGTTATAAGTATAGACCAGTGGTTCCCAACCCATGGGCCGTAGCCCACTTGTGGGCCGTGGATAGAGTACTAGTGGGCCACAGAATGATAGTCAAGAGTAGAAGTCAGGGAGCTTCAAGAGTCGTCACTCATTTTTTGCTTTATAAACAACATATTTTTCAGCCTTCTACAGCCAAGTTTTACAAATTATTGACATATACACTCTGTCCCAAAAGTTTATAGACAAATGCAATTTCATGCAAATATGGTATCGGTAATCATGACGTCGATTCGGAGCCTAATAAATAAGTTGTAAGAAAAAGAAATCCGTCGTTTGTTCTGCATGTCAAGATCCCTAAAGCTTCGCAGCTCTCTAATGAAGAAGTGAGTAAAGTTCTGCATTTGAAATTGCTCGGTAAGACTGTTAAGGAAATATAGAAACTTTTAAATCATTCTAAAAGTATAATTTATTGTGTATTCACTCGTAAGACGCCACATGAGACAAAACCTCTTTCGGGAAGACCACGTGCGACAGATATTCGCAGTGATAGACGGATATAAAAATTGGCTTCAAGTCAGAAAATGTTGGTTAGCGAAATTACTAGGGCTTCCCGGTTGCAAATCTCCAAGAACACTGTTCATAGATGAATTATAGAATCTGGTTATGTGATCCACGCAAAAATGTCTTGCAGATTGCCACTCTCAAAACTTCACATTAGTAAGAAATTACAAAGGGTTTGTAAACATATGTCACATGGTGATAAATGGATGGCAATCATTTTCAGTGATAAAAAAAAATGGAACTTCGATGGACCTGACGAGAATATAAAATATTGGCACGATTTATGAAAAGAGCCCAGGAGCTTTTTCTGTAGGCAAAGTGGTGATGGATCTGTGATGGTGTGGGCGGCTTTCAGAATCAAAGGTCAAGCGGGTTTGGCCTTTTTAGATAGCCGACAGAATTCTCCTAAACACTAGAAAATCATCTTATGCCATTTGCAGAAAACATAGGGGGACGAAATTGGGAATATCAACATGATAATGCTCCCATCCATACCTCCAATGCCATGAAAAATTATTTAAACTCGAAAAATGTTACTGTTCTTCAGTGCCCACTAATGAGCCCTGATCTAAACCCAATTGAGGATGTGTGAGGCATTATGTCTCGGAACGTATATGAGAATGGAAGGCATTTATATTCAGTGAAGCCTTGAAGACAGCCATTGAAAGTACATGGTACAACTTAGAACCAGAGATATTACAAACCTTAATTATGTCGATGGAAAAACGTGTATACGATGACATTGTAACGTTTTGGACAGCCAAAGACTCTGGGGAGGAAGGTCCAGAGCCAAGAAATACTCTTATTTCTAGCACGTGCGTGCAAGAGTTTTTATTGAATATTGATTAGATAATATATCTTGATTAAATAAGATGAAATTATTACATACATATTGACAGTTCAGGTACAGAAGATTACAGTGCTCACATAACCAAACAGGCCCACTTCTAAGAGTGGCCTAAAAGAATGAAGTTGGTCTCCGTCGACCGGACTTGAGGTCTCAGTGACCCAAGTCTATCTTGTTACCACCAAGAATATCGAGCCCTCGCTCGTCTCTGTCCTCTTCCTAAGAAGCCTTCCAAAAATCTCCCCGTCCTCTCTTCCCTCGCACCTTCCTTTTTACTCTCTCGTCCTCCTCCTGGGGGAACGGTCCAGAAAAACCTCTCCACAAATCCACGTCAATTTTTGTAAGTGGAGTCCACCTCAGCGAGCCCTTATTGGCTCCTTACCTTTTCTGGGCCTGTCCTTTCGTCGCCAGCGGTTTCTCAGGTTCGAGATAATTTACCCTTTTCATCACGTCCACTAAAGAGCAGACCGCGGACGCCAGCTGGAATCCAGCTCCCTTTGGCGGCGTTTTAATGAGGACTTCCCGCTGAGGCACCTGCTCTCTCCTGTGACCCATGGCGTGGGAAAAAAAGTTACCGCTAATGATCTGGGGGATCTTACAGACTCCCCCCCCTTTAAGACGAGTTTCATTTGTGAAACTCTTATGCTACTGACATATAGCAACAAGGAAGCCTTTTATGCGTAGACACATGTACCAAAACCATGTATCTTACACATTTACTATTTACAAAATATATACAAAAAAAAAACTTTTTTCAGCTGTTAAACTCGCGAAAGAGCGTCTACATGCTTAATGGATTTTCCTGGTCTATGAATAATCGTGTAATTGAATGGTTGAAGTGCAAGACTCCAACGCATCAACCTTTGATTATTCCCTACATTTGACTTTAACCAGACAAAGGGGTTATGATCAGTTTCAATTTTAAATGGTTGTCCATCTAAATAATGATGGAGTTTCCTAATCGCGTAGATAATCCCTAAGCATTCTTTTTCCGTAGTACAATAGTTCAATTCTGCCTTTATGAATTTTCTACTAAGGTACAAGATAGGGTGCTCTTCTCCCTTTGACACAATACGACTCCCGTACCGGTATTTGACGAGTCCACTTGAATAATAAACGGCTTAGAATAGTCGGGAGCGTGAAGAACCGGCCTCTCAACAAGTTTACCCTTAATTGTGTCGAAAGCCTTTTGGCATTCGGTTGTCTAAGTTATCTGTTCTCTTTTATTTTTCCCTCTTAGGTCGTTTGTCAAAGGTTCTACGATTTTCGCGTAGTCTTTGATATATCGACTATAATACCCTATCATCCCAATTAATCGCCTAATTTCCGTTTTAGTTTTCGGAGCAGGGAAATTCACAATAGCTTGAATTTTTGCTTCCACGGGTGTTTTGTAGATTTCATACAGTCCGCTAATTTGAGTGGCGCTGCAGTAACTCTAAGTTGATTTTTTTCTTATACTCGCTAGCTCTGTATGTTTTGAGAGAGTAGTTCGTATTTTATTCTGTTGTAGGTCATTCCTGAGATGACAATTCAGTTCAATTAAATTAAAGGTATGATTCTATTTCTAATTGTTCATTCTATGTAGATTTATTCGCTGATTAGTTCGAACTAGCCCTTTTCATTAAACATTTTTTGGTCATGTTGAGCCGGAGTGCTTGTGACATATTCTATTTTGTATTTATCGTGAAACATTCAAAAATTGCCTAAAACTAACTAAATTTATTCTGTAGTTATTATTTACTAAAATAATTAAATGTTTCTGCCATTCTTGTATTTGTGCTCTTATCAAAGCTAAACTGTTAAAAGTTCTGGTTTCGTTTCATTTTCAATTGGTTCCTTTGTGTATGACGTATAATTGATTCATAGACAATTCTGTCAAGTTAGCATGTTTAGTTTCTAGTTGTTGGTTCCTTTCTGCACGCCGTATATCTGCGGTTAACGTATTTCTTTTTTGTTTTTTTTCTAAGTGGTGCCGTTTAAAAGCGTAATTTTTCTGATTTAGTTTATTTTCGTCGTATATAATGGATATTAAGGCGTTGTTGAAGCAAAAAAAGAGTGTTAAATCCTCGATTACAAAACTGCTAAAGAAAACAGAGGATGAAATTCGGGAATTAAATAATGTGAGTTTGCTGGTTAGGAAAAATCGGTTCTTAGAATTGAGAACTGAGATAAAGGATATTTTTAATTCCATTATACCTAGTTGCGAGGATAGAGACGAGGAAACTTACTGTACGGAAAAGGACGACATTTTAGATGAGTTAGAGGCAGTACTTGTTTCTATAGACACTCAGCTTGCGCCTCCTGTAGTGAATTCGGATTTTGAGGCTAGAAAGCAAAATTCAGACCAAGTTTCGGTCTCATCTCAGTCAGCTGAAGTGAAACTTCCTACGTTATCCCTTCCGATATTTTCTGGTGCAACTGAGGAGGGGCTTGCTTTTTCTGATCTTTTTGAAGCTGCAGTTTCCAACAATCAAAATTTAACGGGAGCACAAAAATTACAATATTTAAAGGGGAGTTTAAAATCAGATGCGTTAAAAATTGTAAACTCTTTATCCATTACGAATGATAATTTCGAAATCGCTTGGAAATTGCTAAAGGATAGATATTTTAATAAAAGAGAAATAGTGTCCTCCTTAATGAAAAAGTTTATCAATATAACACCCTTGAGTGGAGAATCATCCACACAAATTTTAAATTTGATAGATTCTACTAAGGAATTCGTAAGAACGTTGGAGTCCTTGGAATACAAAATTGATCTAACTACAGATACCCTTTTAATGCATATTATATTGTTTAAGCTTGATACAAATTCAAGAATTTGGTTTGAGAGAACCTTTTCCACTGATGTCATTCCAAAGTTGGATGAACTGTTACAATTCCTTGCAACACAAGCGAGATCCATCACGAGTTCAACTTCTAAAAGAAACGTTCAAAAAAAGGTGACTTTGGTCGCTTCCAAAGCCCAGTCACAATGTCCTCTGTGTAATAAAGATCATAGTCTAAGTAAGTGTGAAAGCTTTTTAAAATTGTCAGTTCAAAAACGTTCGGAATTTGTTAAATCTAACAACGTTTGTTTCAATTGTTTAACACAATTCCATGGCATTAAAGCGTGTAAAAGTAAATTTAGATGTCGTACGTGCAAAAAGCCTCATCACACTTTACTTCATTTCGAATCTGTTAGTGGAAGGGGTCGACAAACGTCTGGAGAGTTATCAAACTCGAGTAAACTTTCAATTAATGCTCCAGTGTTTAAACCTGCTTCTGTTTCTAATGAGAGTAGTTAAAAGGAAATTCCAGATAATTCACAAACAGTAGATATTACATCTTGCATTTCAAACGTTAGCCCTAATGTCGAAATTCTGCTCTGCACTGCAGTTATTCGCGTAAAGGATCTATGGGGTAATTATCAGGCATGCAGATGTTTACTAGATAGTGGTAGTCAGGCTTCACTCATTACAAGTGAGTGTCTGGAAAAATTAGGTCTAAGAAAGCAAAAAGCTAATATTCGAATTTCTTGTTTAGGCTCTGCGGATACTCGAACAAATGGAATTGCTCAAATTCAATTCATTCCACATTTTCCATCTCAGAGCTCCTTTAAAACTGAAGTGTATGTAGTGAACAAAATAGTGGGCATGCTCCCACACCAAAATTTAGATTTGTCATATTCTGATCTCTTTAATGATCTTACTTTAGCTGACCCCATGTTTCATAAAAGTAGTCAGGTAGATATTCTTCTAGGGATCGATCTCACATTACCATTGTTGAAGGGTCAAACATTGTCGATGGGCGAGGATAAGCCTTTTGCCGTTCGTTCTGAACTTGGTTGGGTGATAGGTGGTAAAGCTTCTTCTTTTAGTCCAACTCTTCATGTAAATAACATTCATTTAGTGTCAGATGATCTAATTCATAAATTTTGGGAGTTGGATTCTGTGCCACAAACACACCCTCTCACTTCTTTAGAGAGATCTTGCGAGGAATATTTTAAAGAGACACATTCAAGAGATAAGGATGGCAGATACATAGTTAGGTTACCGTTTAATTCATGTCCTACGCAGTTAGGTAAGTCTAAGCAAACAGCCATTCGTAGATTATTTAGTATTGAACGTCATCTCAGTTGTGACCCAGAAAAATACAATCGATACCGTCAATTTATGAATGAATACTTAAAGCTAAATCATATGATAGTAGTTCCAGAGAGTGAATTGGATAAACCCAATTCTTACTATCTCCCTCACCATGCTGTACTAAGAGACTCTAGCAGTACTACAAAACTAAGAGTAGTGTTCGATGGATCATGCAAGACATCATCAGGACATTCACTTAACGACTGTCTTATGGTTGGCCCTCGTGTGCAACCAGAACTCTTTCAGATCCTAATTCAATTTAGAGTGTTTCAAGTCGCTGTGTGTGCTGATGTGGAGAAAATGTTCAGACAGATAAAAGTCCACGAAGATGATGTTGATTGGCAGAGAATTCTTTGGAGAAATTCACCTGAGGATGCTATTAGGGAATATCGCCTAGTCACGGTGACATACGGGACTGCCTGTGCACCCTTCCTTTCAACGAGAACCTTGAGGCAACTCGCACTTGACGAAGTGAAGAATTATCCATTAGCATCCAAGGCGACACTTTGCAATTTCTATGTTGATGATCTTTTGGGAGGAGCTGGTTCTAGAGAGGAAGCTATACAACTTGTAACTGAAATGCAAGCAATGATGAAGAAAGGCGGTTTCCATCTGCGGAAGTGGATATCAAACGAACCTAGTATTTTTCGTGAAGTTTTCATCGACTCCCAAGAGAAGGAGTTTGTTCACCTGGATGACGGGGATTGCAAGGTTCTGGGACTAGGTTGGTCACCTAGTCTGGATGTTTTTAGGTTTACTGTGGTTCCGGACCAGTTGGAGGCAACTTACACCAAGCGAGGAGTGCTCTCCCAGATGGCTCGGGTTTTCGATCCTCTTGGACTCTTGTCACCTTGTGTCATATTCATGAAGATATTACTCCAACAGTTGTGGCAAGGGAAATTCTCTTGGGATCAACCTCTTTCTGATGAATTAAGTAGTATTTGGAGAACCTTCCAAGAGGAACTTCATCTCTTAAAACGTGTGACTTTTCCTCGATACGTACTTAAACCTAACGCCGTAGTGGAGGTACATGGATTTTGCGACGCTTCGGAGAAGGCATACTGCGCAGCAATATATATCCGATGTATTTCTATTGACTCAATACGAG
>BGPR01009622.1:0-11379 GCA_013235015.1 Araneus ventricosus
TGTTATTGCTTCGTTCAGTTACGTATTGCTAAATGTTTAAAACAATGCTTCAAAATGCATTCATAAAATTGATAAACAGAAATCTGAGGCAGGAGAAGAGGAAGTCATCAAAAAAAAAAAAAAAAAAAGAAATTTTTTTTTTTTTTTTAGTGAATCTTTCTTTCCTTCCTCTTGCCTTTAAATATCTGACGCTACTCCTGCAGTAGTTATTCGGTTTTACATTTCGCCCATCATGTGGTTTAAACTGAAACTGAACGCTTTCTGCCCATCGTCAGTATTTTTGGTCGGAAAGGATGGTTATTTGTACGTAGTAGTGGAGATTGGAATACTGCTCAGGAAAAGAAACCCTACTCTTACAGGACCTGTCTCTCAGCATTTTGCGGTTCGGGAAAAGGACGTTTGCCACTGGAAGGATACGATGTTCCTCACAAGACCATGCATGTGCTCATCTCGTGACCCTCGCCCTGGCTTACCAATTACTTTTTGGACCAAGACGTGCAATTGGCCGGTATAGATTGACCGGCTTCAGCAAAAAGGGTACGCTCATAAACACGGCATGCGCAAGTTTGTTCTCAACGAGGGCAAAGCTCTCCGCTCTTGGAATGCGTGGACGAAACGGACGATAAGTGCATTTCGATGCCCGAATGGATTGACAGTTTGTCAGAATTTGGAGGTGTATCGGCGAAGTGGCCAGAGTTCCTCGGAATGAGCGATGGGACCTTCCGCAGCGGCCTGCAGCAATCGGCGGGAAATGTTTGGAAGGCAATTCTGAGGGAGATTGTTGCTTCAAACACGGCCCTCTGAAGAATACGTTACACTAGCCGAACCTTCCCTGTAGATGATGAACCTTCCCCATGGATGTTTGCAATCAGGCCCCAGACCCATGGATGTAACAAGGTAAAACAGGACCTTCCTCTCGGTTCAGAGAATGTTACGATTAAAACAGGAACCTCTCCCCACCGTGGACATTGTAATTAAATCGATCAGACCTGCCTCGGATGATGACATTGAGCGGAACCTTCTGAAGAGCCAATTCTTGGGAATAAATTCCGAAGAGCCTGTTCCCGAGCAACAAAGTGCCGAGGAAACGAGCAGAAAACCGCAGTTGCTTATGCAGTGTTGAACTTTGAACATTACGTTTTCATCGGCAACAAGAGTGTTTCCGGAACCGGAGATGTCATTGTAATTTCAAACGCCGCCTTCAGTGTTTTTTTTTGTGAAGGAGGAAGACAGATGTATTGGATTAATAATCACAGAACTAATAAACGTATTGTAACAATGCAATTGTGGTTGGGAATGTAAAGTTTCAGCAGAAAGGACACATCATCATTAAAAAAAAAAAAAAAAAAAAAAAAAATTTTTTTTTTTTTTTTTTTTTTCGGTGTTCCCTCTGCTTTATCTTCTTTACAGACTGTAACAGTATTTCAATTGCTCTTACAGCGAGTGTCTTGTTTTTACGTCATTTTTTTAAGTATATTCCCATCCTTGTCGTTAGTTTTCCCAATCTTGAACGTTAAAACCTATTGCCCAATCTTGAAAACGACTTGGAACGTAACCAGTTTAAACCGATTTGTTTCAGCAGTTTTCAAGACATATCCCAATCTTGAACGTTAAACCCCTATTGCCCAATCTTGGAAAACGAGCTTGGAACGTAGCCAGTTCAAAACCGGTTTTGTTTCCCGCTTTTTTACTTCCGGGTAGCAGAGTATAAAGAAGGACACTCGCCACGCTCTTCACTCGTTGCTGAGACCGCATTGCCGCTCAGTGCTTCAGCGCTACCATGGATGCCTTTCCCTGCCAGAAACTTCTCTCAATGCCTGGTGGCCGTGCCTGTAACAAAACGGCAAGTGGGATGCATTTAGCTTGATGGATCGGGGCCGAGGTACAGGCCTTCATACATACCTGGATTTGGCTACGAGCAGAATTTTTCATCACCCGGCGCAAAACTGGAGTAAAAATTCTCTGTACCGGGACAACTTTAAGAGGTGCGTGCTGGAGTCTGCAAAAGTTCCATTCTTTGAGGCCAACCGGGTCAATTTCAGAAAGGTTTGCAAGAAGCTGAGATCAAATCCGACGCAGACTAAAAAGAACTCGGACCAACGGATAAGCTTCAAGATGGATAATTTGTTTGTCGTCAAGCAGTACTTTACCTTTGGTTTTTGGACTGTGCCTCCAGGAGTGGGACACGTGTTTCAGACGTCTGCCGCACCCATGCTCGTGTTCCATTTTAACGAGCAGAGGGCTCTGGAGGCCATGAAAGACGTTTACACGCCAAAGCCCTGCAAGATGCGCCGCAGTCTGGTGGAACGGGACGAATATTTGTACGACCGATACGTATTGAGACCACGTTCCACCTACGTCGTTCCTCCCGGGATCAATTATTTGATCCTGACGGTACAAAAGACCATGTTTGCCGTGGACGTGATGGACTTTGAAAGTGTGAGGGAATTGACCGATTTCAGGACGCACTCGTCTTTTAAACTGGACGAGTACGACCTGCCCCCTCCGAGCCCGAAAGGACCCAAGATGATACGTCCTGAGGACAGAGTTGGGCAGGCGCCGGCTAAGAGGCAAAAGACTGTACATGAACAATTTGTGCCCGAAGAACCTTTGCCGACGACTGAAATCATACTCAACGCCACGGATAAAATTTACTTTTTGGAAAATCCCATTTTTCCCGAAAATGCGTGGAATGAAGTCTTGTACAGTGAGCCACCCCAAGAGGATATTAATAAACTCTTGGAGGAGTTTGCATGTGCACTTGAACCTATTCCATGCGTGCAAAGAAACGTCGTTCTGCCTTCTGGTGTACCCCCTCCACCGGACAATTATTTTTCAGAAACAATTGCAATTCCACTTGAATTGCCCGTTGTTGGGGGTGAAGTGCAAGATGACTCACCGTTGGACTTGAGGACGCATTGCACTGCAGGTCCCAGGAAACAACACGTATTTTCAGTGACGTATCCATTGGACCTGCGTGTCCGCCCCTAGTTGTTGTAAATATTTTATTTGTAAATAAATGTATATTTTTTATGTGATTGTATTACTGATTTTTTTGTAAATAAATGTATTTTTAAGGTGATAAATGAGTTTGTTTTTATTTCATAGGGACTTGAATTCTTTGTGCATCCACCTGAAAAAAAGTCGTTTTTCATTTCTGACAAATTTTTGAAGGGGTCACGGTGCTCATATATTTTTTCTGCCGACTGTATCGATGTTGGAAATATTTGGTTCCCGGAGGAGGCATATTTTAAGCTCGATGGCTTTGTCAAAAGCAGAACTTGTGCATTTGGGGAACCGAAAACCCACATCTTGCTGTACCTTCATTCCTCTGTTCCCCAAAAGTAATGGTCTGGACCACGATTTCCTCCAAAGGAATAATTGGCCCATTTTTTCGAGAGCAAACAATAAATGCTGCAAAATATCTTGGGATTCTGGATGAATTTGTGGCGATTCATTATGCTTTGGACGACCATTGGAACGCCTCCTGGTTCATTCAAGATAGTGCTCGTCCACATCGAACGCCTGCAGTATTTGATTTCCTGAGCGAACATTTCAATGATTGTGTTATTGCCTTGGATTACGACAAGCATAAAAGAAGTGGCATAGCATGGCCTCCTTATTCGCCTGACTTGACGCCATGTGACTTTTTTCTTTGGTGGTACATGAAAGACCTGGTATACCGCCAAACTCCACAAAAAATTGCGGAACTCAAACAACACATCAATACAGCATGTGAGACAATTCCAAGTGACATGTTTGTACGGGTGTCTGGACAGTTTTGTCTCAGACTGCGTCACGTTGTTTCTGCAAATGGTGGTTATTTTAAAAACATCGTTGTTTAATTTTTTGCAACATTTTCATACCGGTTTTTATTTTAGCTATTATGCAGCGCCACCTGTTGCCGGAAATGGTAACTAAATATACAAATTGGTGGGATAAAATTCCCTGTTTTCCCAAGAGTAAGGCCGCAAACAATACATTTCTATCGCGTTTCGTTTTTTTTTATTGATTTTCAAAATCCATCAGTCATTTTTGGGACAACCGGTATATCTGTTTAATATTATAATGAAATTTAGTAAGATAAATACATGCTTACGAAATGTTTGCTTCATATTGCATCACCTCTTAAACCTTTATTTCCGCTACGTTTCTACAGAGGACGTTACGAAATTGATTGCGCAATAACAAGCAACAGTGAAAAAGCGAGACATTTCCTCTCATTTCGTGCATCTTTTTCGAAGCTATAACATACACAAGTGATTAAGTTGTTACAGTGTAATTTCAACAGTAGTAATGCCTCGTATCTGCGTTAATAGTTTAGATAACATTTGTTATACTTGCGGAGAATTGACATTTGCTGCACAGACAAAGATTATCAGTGCAGTAGTTAAGAAAGCGTATCATTTGTATTTTGGTTGCAAAATAGGCGACCAGAGCAAAGACTGGGTCCCACACGTATACTGTCGCACTTCTGCACTTCTGCAACAACTCTTTCCATGTTGCTTCATGGCAAAAGGAAAGCAATGCCATTTCTTGTGCCCATGGAGCCTACCAATCACATTGATGTCTGTTATTTCTGCATGGTACCACCAGCTTTACCGAGAAAAAGAAGAGCACAATTGAATACCCTAACATACCATCTGCTCTGCGACCTGTCTCACATAGCGAAGAACTCCCAATTCCTGAGCCTCCTATAGATTTTTCTATCAGTTCAAACGAGGAGGATCTCGATGTATCACATAATTATCCTCGAGCGTCAACGTCAGCATGTGGTGGCAGTAAGCATGATGATGACTTTTCGTGCTTTGATGAAATATCTTCTCCACATAAAATTACCTCGATTGAACTGAATGATCTTGTTCGCGATTTCGATACTGTCCAAAAGCAAAGCGGAGATATTGGCCTCAAGACTTCAATGGTGGAACCTTCTGGAAGAAAAAGACGGAGTGACTTCATTTCGCACACGTCATCTGCTCTTCGAATCTTTCTTTAAAAAAACAAGAAAGTCTTGTGTTCTGCTGCGACATTGATACATTCAGTGGCGAATCCAGGATTCGGGTCTGGGGAGGGGCTGAGGTCATAAAAATTTTGTATCGTCGTGACGAATATCAAGCCTCATGGCTTATGCAAACCAAAACACTTTAATTTTACAGACTTTTCTCACCTGACAGTAAAAATCATAAAGAAAGATACATTACTTTCTATAATTTAATTAAAAAATACTATGAAATAACTAGCCAAAAAAAAGTTTTCGACTGCGTCAACACTACAAGCTCAAGTGGAATGACTAGAAAAGTAGGAAAAGTTTCGAGCCTGACAAGCCAGAAAGCAATGTTGTCACGTTTCTATTTTTTAAGGGAAATTAAGAACAAACAGTTGCAGTGATTTTAAATAAAATCAAGAATTCTGCCAGCTCTGGGGGGAGCTGCAGCCCGATAGCCCCCCCCCCGGGACGCGCCACTGGATACATTGATGGCCTACTAAAAGAACTTCGCATTGCACATGAGCTCAATGAATGGCGGCTGTTTATAGATGCTTCAAAATGGCGGTTTTGCTGAATAACAAGAACGAGCTTCCGTCCATACCTGTCACATATTCTGTCCACATGAAGGAGACTTGCCACAATCTAAAACAGCTTTCGGAGATGATTAACTACAGTAAGTATGGCTGGCAGATCTGTGCTGACCTGAAGGTAGTGTCTCTGTTGATTGGTTTGCAGCTAGGATATACAAAGTACTGCTGTTTTCTTTGTCTATGGGACAGCAGAGCAATCGCTTTGCACTACATCAAGAGAGGTTGACCTCAGAGAGCATTTTTTAAGCCTGGAGAAATGAATGTAGAGCACCCACCTCTGGCAGAACCGCATAAAATTATCATTCCTCCTTTGCACATCAAGCTTGGCCTTGCCAAAAACTTGGTAAAAGCCATGGATAAGAATGGACCAGCATTCAAGTACCTGAATGAAAAATTCCCTCGACTCAGTGTAGCAAAAATTAAAGAAGGCGTTTTTGTGGTGCCTCGGATTAAACAGCTTTTCAGAGACCCCAAGTTTGAGAAATTTCTTCCATCTAAAGAAAACCAGGTTTGGGATGCGTTCTATTAAGTGTCAACAAACTTCCTAGGGAATGACAAGGCCAAAAACTACAAGGATCTGGTTGAGGTATGTTGGCTTTATTTCAGGATTTCGGCTGCAATATGTCCTTAAAGATCCACTTTCTGGACTCCCACTTGTATTTCTTCCCTGATAACTGCGGACAGGTCAGTGATGAGCAAGGCGAACGTTTTCATCAGGACATTGCCAACATGGAAAAACGGTACCAGGGGAATTGGTCCACGGGAATGTTGGCTGAATACTGTTGGACGCTCGTCAGAGATCTCCCCACGTCCATTACAAGCGACAGGTCAAAAGAAATCAAAAGTCCGAAGCAGATGAAGGCATTACTAGCATGTATTATAATATATGTAAATATATACACTTTTCTAAACAATGCATACGCATTACAAAAAAATCGCAACCAATTCAGCTGTTTCTTTGTCAGATTCGTGTTCAGCACATTGAATTCATTAGGAATTGACTATATTCATCTCGGAAGCAGGATCTTTTTGAAAATTTGTTGCCCAATGTTATTGAAAAGAACTTAACTCATATGATTTTGGCAAGCTAGATAAGCACTATTTAACACGTTAACTCGTTTACAAGGACCAAGTAGGAGAGCATGAAAAATTACAATTACTTGAACCAGAAGCAGTAGGATATTTGAACGTCTTAAATGACTGTGAAGAATCTAGCAATAAAGAAGACGCCAAAACTAATTTGCAGTACTGAGAGTGATACGGATTGTTGGATTTTAATATAAGCATTACTCTTGAAATAATAATATTCAAACAGATTTCTGAAAAATCAAATTTGTACGTATAAAGTTCCCATACATTTTTTCCAATCATCAGAAAGTGCTAAACATTATAGAGGAAAACTTGTAAAATTACAAACTATTTTCACAGGAATTTTTTTCTTGATAAGTTTGTGATTTTAAAAAATTGTAACACTGCTGAAAAAAGTAATAAATCAAGATTTCACATCGATAAGCAAGGTATATGGTCTGGGCCGGATTACCAAATAGGCAACTGCGTATGGGCCCTGCATCTTTGCGAATGCCTCCGATATTATTATTTTTTAAAATTATTTTCAGGGCTTCCATTTGATTTACAAGAAGTGTGTTCTAGAACTTACTGAACTTAAAATCCAATGTCGTTTAAATTCAGAACATTATTCTTGGAATATTTTTAATGTTTTCGAATTTATTAGCAGATCAATGTATCACATGTCAACAGTCCTGGAATACTTTGTATTAGAATATTTAAATTGTGTTAAAAAGTTATGTAATTTTTGAATCATTTTATTTAAAATTTCAGTTTGTCATATTGTTTGTTGCTCAAAAACTGCTTATTTATATATTAAATTTAATTCAATAAAGTTATCTGGTTTGGGAAGTTGGGGTGGGGCCTAAAAACTTACATTGCCTATACTGCCCTTCTAAGCGTAAAAGGCGTATCTCAATATTTTTTAATTTCAAATTTTTCCTACTTAGTCATGTTTGTGACCTTCCTGACATTATTCCTAAGCAAAAATTTTTGCTTAAGGCCTTATCTTATTAAAAAATAGTAGAAAGCCACTAAAGAATTATGTGTATATTATAAAACTAACGCAGTTTACAGTAACGCAGTGAATTTTTCTGACTCTACCAGTAACTGTTTCTATTGGCGAGAGAAGTTTTTCGGAACTGAGACTGATTAAAACATATCTGGGATATTGAGAATATTATGAAAGATTTTGCAGATAAAAAGGCAAGAGAAGGGATTATATGAAGAGAATTTATAATATTTTGTAAAAATATCATGTTTTTTAAATAAATTTTTTCAATACATTATTTTAATGTCTATAAGACTTCTTTAAATTCTTAAATATATCTGACATTAAAAATTTCTGCCCATAACATTATTAAGTCGTATTTGCAGGTAAAACATGCATATTTCTAAGTAAAATTTTCTTGGAAAATTAAAATACACACAATATAGAATTAAAAAAATACGTTGGTTGGCGGGGGGAAAGGCGCCAAATTGTTGTCTTGCCCGGTTGCATATTTACAAACCCTACACTGATAGAACTGTTGCAGGAAATCAGTCAATATCATTGGCTACGAGGAGCAGTGACGTCGTTTTCAGCTCTCGCACGAAGCGTACGGCAATCATAACATAACAAGAGTCGTCCTACTTTTCTTCTTTGTTTTCCCACAGTTGAGCACAGAAAACATTCTTCCGTGGGTTGTAATATTTTTAAAATGATATTATTTTTTAAAATATCATAAAAAATAAAACATCCCACACTGTAAGAAATTATACTAATGAAAAGTACACGCACGAGAGCAAAGAACGACGTCATCGGCTTTCGGCGAAGCGAGCCAATCATATTGTCCGATTTCCTGCCTCAGTTCTATCAGGGTAGGGTTTGTAAATATGCTGCCCGGTTGATAAAATTACCTCGGGCCGCCTCTGTCCATGACCCCAAATGATATATCGTTCATTCCAGAAAGAAACAAATCCTCTTCTAAGATTATGGATCCGAATTGGTGATTCTGAATGGGAATCAGTAAATCCGAATCCGCAGATTCGTTCCTTTTGGTCGGAATCGGATCCTGTCGTTCCTTTTGAAGAGCCGGATCCGCAAATTCGTTTCGGAGTGAACGTCACATCAGTAATTGCGGAGTCAAGAGTCAATATTGCAGAGTTGTTCTTCTGATAATTATCGATATCAAGTAACTCATCTTAATAATTTTGAATAGGAGATGATATAATCTCATTAGCGAGAAAAGTATCTGGTTAATCTTAGGTCAGCGAAATTGCACTCTCTTACACTCCGAGTTAAGCAATTGCCGACTTCATTTGTTTGCGATACTAAACGTAAGTTCGCATCTGTTCTTTCTCTTGTACTCAAAAAGGAAACCACAATATCTAGCAAAGTAATTGTTTCAATGTTTATGTATATTTATTCGGAACGGAATAAATTGTCTGTAAATAAAAGTATTTTTCATATTCAATTCCATCAAAGTATTGATTCTTCTGTTTGTAGGTAATTCTATGAGATATTGTCATATGTTGGGCTTTTAGTTTCCATCATACTTCTTGATTCATTCCTGTGCATAAAACTGAACCCACTTGTTTATAAATCTTTTCAATGCTATTGCATGAATAGGGGGATAAACGAAATTGGATATTAACAGAAAAATTGAATGAAAAGCGTTTTGACATTTCGTTGTTAATGGATCTAAGCCTCATTAAGTAGAAACGAAAATTTACTAATATAAACTCCACATTTACCAATTTTTATTAGAAATGCGTTAATAAATAAATCAATTGTTATTGTTTATAACGTAGAATGAAAATGAAATAGAATTCCCATAAAAAACCTGAATTGAAATCATTTTGATTTTCAATGTAATGCCATAGCTTATTTTAAAATTTCAGTACTAATATATATTTTATAGATAGCTCCCTTTTTCAGTAGGGAAAACCGGGGATCGACCTCTTCTGTAAATTTTAAATGTTTACTCTCAAATTACTGATTTTTCTGCTTGAAAAAATTCATGCGTATTATCTACATATTGGGGTTTATATTACCTACACTTAGTCTAAATCTATAATTATCCATACTTTTTTAATAAGTGGACTAGAAGTTGACAAAGTGGACCATTGTACCCCAAGGCCAGGGTACAATGGTCCACAGCATGGGGTACTATGGACCACCAGTAAACAAGGAAGTATCCTACTTTACAATATGTATGAAAATGTTCTTATGGGACAATACTAGCCTCTTTTTTAATTAATTTTATATCATTTAACACTCAATTTATGTATAATATCCATAGATACGAATTAATAGATGTATTTTCTTTTTGTTTAAAATTATTTTTCCTTAATATTGCTATAATATAAGAATTAAAAAATGTATTGAATGTTTATAAAATGTAAATACAAGAAGAAAAAATCTCAAATGAACAACTTAAACTCTTGTTTATTATTCTTTGGTGGCTAATTAGGGTTAATACTTAAAAAAATATACACTACATGTGATTCAATGGTTAATTTGCTTATTAAAATTAAACAACTTGTTCATTATTATATAATATCTATCTTTTAAAAGCATGTGGGATACAGAACTGGGGTACAATAGACCATGGCCATAAATAGATAAAAAATAAGTTATATTATTATATTTAATGCAGCTAAAATATTATCTTGCCTTTTTATTATGTATAGCAATGTTTTCCAAATCACAATTCTTTAATCCAGAAAAGAAAGTATGCTTCACTGAAAATATTTACTTTTAGTTATACAAATCAACGGTCAAGAATAACATGGCTTAATTGTCAGTTAGGCACATCGTTTTAATTTTTTTTTAGAACTATAGTCCTATCATCTATGTGCCAAAATAAGAAACATTCAAATAAAATAAATAATATTCGGTGGTCCACTGTACCCGTAGGTCCACTGTATCCTGAATTTCTATATTCTACCTATAATTGAAAATATTTTCAGGCTTATGTGACATTTTATTGTTTATCATCACTGGGTAACTAAGGCTTATTTAAATGTGATAAAATTATTACACTTGCATATTACTTTAGCAAATGACACTCTTTAAGGCTGTGAAATACTTGCCGTCTCTCATATTGAGATATGTTTATCCCATTTATGTTGATTTGTTTTCCTACCAGATTTTTTCATTGTACTGTAAACCTTCAATTGTTTTTATTTGATATGAATTTTTCAGTCGACTTTTAGATTTATTTAGGAATTTTTTTTTGGTAATATCATTGTATTAGTTGTGTATATTTAGCACCTTTCTGTATATTTTGTAAGCTATTCCTTTAACAGAAAGGCGATATTTCGGAGGATATGCTTGGCACTTTCTGCTGTTAAAGTGTGCAAAAAAGTGCAAATTCTTTAAATTTATTTAACCCGAGAGGACGCTCACCATAAAATATAACTCGAAAATGTTAATGGGGTGTCGGAACACCCCAAACAATTAATGACATGAATATTTTATGACGGTAAACCTGGAGTTTATGGTGCCGGCCTGTTTCTCGCCAATTCTTCTTGGCGCAATTTCATGTGCCGTAGCCAAATACTGTTTTGGATGCGCAGTACGCTTTTTAGTGCTCTACTATGCATGCTTCATTTGAAAAGGAGAGATTGAGCACGCAATGCCTTCGGCATTTCAAGCGTGTTCCGGGCAATTTTTTTTAACTTAAAAAAACATCAGCGGCTTCGTTTTCAGCATAGCGGGCCACTAGTAGCTTCGCTTCTTCATTGAATGTT
>BGPR01009622.1:20721-56604 GCA_013235015.1 Araneus ventricosus
TTTGAAAGAAATCTGTCTGATTTTATGGATACGAGCTAAATAATTCAAAAGTGTAAGTAGCTGATTGAGTGAAATTTGGCAGATAGGGTTTTCTTGCCAGCGTTGTAAATGTGTATCATATTTTGGATTAAGACCTTCAAAGAGTTGACTGTCAGTCTGTGTATTTGTGGATTTCTGATAAGTGCTGTATTTTAACAAATAGTGGTTTGGCTGAATACTGAATATTTTGCGAAATTTCAGGACGAATAACCTACTTTTAAAAAACATTTCACTTTTGATTGTGATTGCTAAAATATTTCTCAAGTTTTAAATGAAAAAAATTAAATGAATGAAATAATTTTTTATTTCTATATATTTTTTTAAAAATTAATACCTTGATGCATTACTGTCTTCATTTTGAGTTTGCAGAAGAAAACTCAGTGGCTAAATTAAACTTATTAGAATAAAAATTTTAATAAAGAACTTTTATTAACTAGGATGGAGTGTCCACTTAATTGGAGGGGGAAATATGTGGAAAAGTGTTTCCAAGATTTGCAAATTCAGCAAAAAAATATCTTTCAGTTCTGGCAAACACAGTATATAGAGAGCATTCATTTTCTGAAGTTGATAATGCATATGAAACTAAATGAAACAGACTGCTGAAAAATTATTGTCTCTTGCATCATAATTTCAGACTTTTCAATGATAAATGATATGCAACGTTATTAAATGTAATTATGAACTATGCAACTTAAGTAAATGTTAGGAGTTTTTTTATAATGAATGTACTGAAATAAAATTCTGCAATAATCTTTGTTAGATATATTTAAAAGCATGCTTTAAAAAAATTCTTATACTGAATTTATTTGGCCAAGTATTTGTTACATCCCTAGTTTGTGGATGTGATAACTTAAAAACACAACAATTTAGATATATGAAATTTGGTATATAGTCATGACTTGACAATTGTAAGTTTGTATGAAATTTTGGATCTAATTGGCCAAAGAAAAGAGCTACAAATTAACACTTTATTCTCTTTGCTGTGCTTCAAAGCCTGTTGCAAACCACATCATGTTGTTCACATATTCAAGAAAATCGAAAGGAAAACTATCCCTTTGGATAATCAAGGAGTGATGGTAACTTTTCATTCTACAAAAAACTGTCTTTCATGTAGATTGAAATGTTGCAGTTGTGTCATTTAAATGATAGAGGTTGCTTCTTTTGTAGAATAATGTCAGAGAAATTTTGCAAATGAAGACTTGTTCTTTGGTGTTCAAATCTTAATATGCCAAGCAATCATAGTGCACGTGATTGGAGGCCATTTTGATTTACTAAAATGAGTAAACGCTTTGGTAAATAATCCTTAACACCTGTTAAAATATGTTGGTTGTAGAAATGAATCGTATCATACTGACAAAGAAACTTTTCCCTTCCAATACATTTATAATGAACTAGCCATTGTACCTGCGGTTCCGTGTCCACTTATCTGTTCTATAGATGTGAAAGAACAAGAAAAACCCTTATGCTTTTATATTGTATAGTTTTTGAGTTTTAATATATAACCCCTGTTTTAGTATCCTCAGTCCTCACTAAGAATACCTATTTAATTACTACTTTAAAGGTTTCAAATGAACAACATTTTTGATCTCGCTGTTTGGAGCATATATGTAAAGATTGCTTGGAAATTTCATTCCAAAGCATGCCATGGGAGAAACAACCATGTTAACTGTAGATTTATTTGGCATCACACACTCATCCCAATGATAAGTTTGCAATTTGTTGGACAATCGCCTTATCAGATCTTTTGCTTGTATTGCATATATGATTCTCAGTATGAGCAAAACCAGAGATAACTGTAACGGAGAATATGCTATGCGGTCACCATTCAAAAGTCTGATAGCTATTCTCGATGGAGCAAGGGCAAGATCTATATGACAGACTGGATTTCAGTAAGCGCATTTATATTGGATTTCAGTAATATCAAATTAATTAAAAAATGTTTCGGCAAGTAAGCTCTTCATCAATCAAGTTCCCCATTATATCATGCACTGTTGACTGATCTTTTGCTAGTCAAGGTTTATATGTTCCCATCAGATCTTGTGAAATATTCATATTGTTGTTTGTTATATGTTACAAATCTCTGTTCAAAGCATCATGTGTTGACCTGTAGGCATGGGTAATACACACTATAACAACATTTTCTCAGAAATTGATAAACATTTTGATATCAACTGCTGCTAAAAATCAATAAATTACAAAATTCAGCAATGCTCAAATAAATATTCACTATGCAAGATGCAACGTGAATAATTTTGGAAAATATGTTCAGTTGAGATTATACTTTTATAAAAAATATGTATAAAATGTGTGTGGTTTAAATTTTGTTCTGCATTCACACCTTAGCCTTGATATCCAAATGAGATGACAGCAGTGAGTAACAGGTAAAGTTATTCATAATTCTAGATACTACAAAGGTAAAAGGAGACCAAAAATTTGTAGTTAGAAAAGGAAATAAAAGTGGAATTGTCCAAAGAAGAAAAATTTATTTTAACATTAACAAAAACACGCGAGAGATTAAAAGGTGTAATAGGTTTAAAATGACAACAAACAAAAACATTATAAATTGTGTTAAAAATAGTTTTGAAATATGATTAAAAATCAAGGAAATAGTTGTATGGAAGTGGAACAGGTATTGCTAAGAAGCTGATTTTTTTTACTTTTAAGATGGTTCAAAATTAATTTTTGTGTGATGATATGTTTTGAACTTACTGTGGAAAAACATTACCAACGGATGTTCCTGCAAAATAATACCTGAAATATAGATATTACGAAGGTAAAATAAAAAAAAAAAAAAGAGAGAGACCATAAACTTGTTTTTTAACAAATGCAAAGGTGAATGGGAATTTCTTTTTTGTCCGTTGATACATTTTAAATGCCAATCCAGAAACCTTAAAATTAAACATTTTAAATTTAAGAACATATGAATTACCTGATTATCAAGTGTGCACTGGATGGATATAAAAACAATTTGGCAGAATTAAAATTTTTTTATACATTTCCAAATCTAAGGAGCAAAATTCGCATGATCACAAAACCAAATATCCACAAAAGGCAATTTAACCTTAACATTGATAAAAGCATGCATTTATTAAACAGAGAAATATAAAAATCTAAGGAGCTGAAATCATGTGGTCATAAAACCAATGATGGAAATATTCACAGAAATCGATTTAACTTTTAGAACATGTGTTATAAAACAGAGAAATATAAAAATTATTACTGTTTAATCACTCGCGTGCTTTTGCATTTTTAAAGATATTGGAATAAACAAAAGCATTCTTACAAATTATGTTTAATTTTCAACATTGATTTAAAATAAGAGAAGAAGTCATACAGAAATGGGACAGGTGTCACCGAAAAGCTAATTTTTTAAATTTTAAGAATGTGTAAAAAAGATTCTGTGATATGTTCCAAAGTTATGGCAGAAAAATTCTAAACCTTTTAACACCCATTTCACACTTTTTAAGTAGAGTTGGAAATTTTTTAATTGTGTAGTTAATCTTTCTAGGTGTTAAGGAACATGTGTGCCGAATTCTGTTCTAATTCCTCAAGAGGTGTGGAATTGTATAAGTTTCAAACACACAAACAAAGAGACATTGATTTTTTTTTATATTAAAATGGATGATTATGCATCTCTCTATTCCACAATGTTATAATTTTTGCCTTTACAGGTCGAAAGTAACTAAAATAATGACCAATGAAAACTTTCCACTTAAATTTTGCATAAATATGACGTAAGTTTTAATTGAACAAATAATACTGTTGAAAAGAAAATAATTTTGATTGGTTTACAATAGGAATTGCATGATTGAATAATCATTTTTGCTGTTGCATCATCCTTGAAGTGACTATGTCAGCCTTGTGTTTAAAATATAATAAAATCTAGGGTGGTGCATTTTCATTGTCCACTACTGTGTGTCCTATGTCAATATCAGATGTCATCACAGACCTTATTTTTATTTAAAGAAAATTCTCACTGCAGAAACTCCAATTTACAGTGTTGCATGACAAAAATTGAGCACTGATCAAGCAAAGAATTTAAAAGATAACACTTAATCATAAAAAATAGTAATTAAGTATATATTAAACATATGAAAGTGTTCAAAAATGTATTAAAAATTTTGTGAAATTTATATAACGAGAAATTATGAACATAATTGTATTTAACAAATTTTCAAATAAGCATTTGCTTCTGAAAGCTCAGTTTGATATAGAAAAATAAATACAGTTAACATGTGTCAGGGGATTGAATCATAAGATTGATGACTTCATAAAATAACAGTTTACTTAAAAGATTTCTTCTGAATGTCAAAATAGAAATATCAAGAATATTACCCGAATACAATGAAGATATATCCCGAGAACAGAATCGACCACTTCTGTAAAATAAATAATGCATAAATTTAGTTTTCACATCATGGAATTATACAGATAATCCTCATCTCCCTAAAAAGCCTTCATTTTTGTGTTTTCCAGAAATTTATTATGTGCATGATTGGCTAAGATTCTGGTAGACACAAAGAAGTGAATGAGTATTAAAGCAAACCTTGTGTTCAAAAATACTTTCTTACTCGCACCAAAAGAAAATTGGCTAACTGGCTATACAGATTGAATTTGTGCTTTAATTTTTGAAGATAAAAGTAGGTTGTGGGGTAGTTTCTCTAGATTTCAGCATTATTGTGCAAGAAAATTAAACTATTTTAATAAATCATATTTTGCTTTTCTTCAAGGTGAACTTGATATTTTCTCTGTTTTCTATGAATATGCATGTACTTGCATTATTCTGCAAATAAATTTATGTATTTTTAGGTAAAATGTTCTTTACATTATTCGAAGAGTATTCAACCTTACAGTGAGGTTATCTAACATTCATTCCAGCTGACATTGGTTCTGAATTAATCAATTGCTATGAAAATTGATTAATATGTAGCTGATGTGACGATTATAAAAATTTATTCAGAAATTTGAATTATAAGAAATAGGTCTGAAAATCAGTGCACCAAGTGTTCACCAACAATTCAAATATTTCTTTTGAGTTAGAAATAAACATTAGCTTTGTTTCCAACTCCTAATTATTATTTTCCTTCATTTTTTTAAAAGATTTTTTAGAAACTTTTTAAAAAAGATGTTTACATTATCCGAAACTTCGGCTTCATGGGATTCGGATTCCTCAGGTTTCCACTGTTCATTTATTTATTTATTGCGAGTTGTTTTACAAATATACAATTGGTGTGTAAGGTTGGAAGTGCTCAAATTTTTATTGCTGGGGAAGAAGAGAAAGGGAGTTAACATCCCTCATTATATAAAAATCGTGATCATTAGTGAAAGGACTGGCTTATGAATGTGCATTATAGACTCTTACTGTACCACTAATGGAGCAATCTAGGAACAAGCTTTTACTCCTTGATTAGGATAAAATAGAATTCTGATTTGGCACTTTCAAGAATAACTTGCCTTTTGGATCATGAAATATGCAAAAAGCCATTTTTACGTATGAATGACCCTCCAGCTTTTTCTATTAATCCTAAACTTATCAAAATTCTGTTTAATTGTGGAATATAATGCACATTAATTTAATTTGAACAGTTCTATTTTCACCTTTTAACATTATTTTGCTATTTCCTTCATCTCGGCTTATAATTATCTATGTGCACTATCCACTAGAAAAATTGGACATAACTCTTGTTTTCTCTCTCCTACTCGAAGGACATCAACTGCCACAATTACCCAAAATAAAACATCCCCATTAAAATGATTTATAGAAATGAATTCCTAAGTTGCGTAGTTGAGATGTAGACTTTCAAAATTAGTCTATTCTTTTCTAATTGCAATCAGTTACTACTTTGCACTATAGATCTGTTTTAATCTTTAGATACGTTTGACCATTTTCAGTAGCTCTGAGTGTAAAATTGCATTCATTATTTTATTTTATTCAGATTGTGAAGTTGCATTGTGAGGAACCTTGATATGGTGTAATTTCGAAGTGTGCATTGATGATGAGAATAGCTTCATAGTTGCGGTATCTTTCTGACAGGAAGTGAAACCAATAAGCAGGTGAAACTGTTCCAAGATCCACAGATCTAGGCTGCAATGTCTGACATTTCTTGAATGGAATCCAGTACAACACATCAGTAAAGGATTTCGGCAGTAGATGTATTTAACTACTGCATTTACTCTATTTTTATTGCTTATTACTATACATTTTTGAATATTTTTATACTCAAGCACTAAAGAGAAATTTTATGCATAGGACTTGCATAGTAAGCATGTTTCCAGTAATTTAATTCAGATTTACCTCTTTTGATTTGATAAATGGATATTTATGTGACCAATATGTGTAGAAAGAAATTTAGCTTGCATGAATTGCAGATTTTTTTTTGCTAACTGGAATTAAAGAGAAGTCTCATGGTTGCAGGTTTTGAACTAGAGTGCTTTCTGAATGAATTGTTTTTAAAAGGCATTTTATTATTCATTATATAATGGAGAAAAAACCATACACATGTCATTTGTGTAATGAAGCATTTTCTCATGAACCGAATTTAATTGCACATTTACAGACACACACAAAAGAAAAACCTTATGAATGTGGCATGTGTGTGAAAGCATTTTCTGAAAAGGCAAATTTAAAGAGACATTTACGGACACACAGAGAAGAAAAACCGTATACATGCAACATTTGCAGTAAAGCTTTTACTCGGCCGTATAATTTAAAGATTCATTTACGGACCCATACAAAAGAGAAACCATTTGAATGTGATGTGTGTAAGAAATCATTTTATGGAATATCAGATTTAAAGAGACATTTACGAACTCATACGAAAGAAAAACCCTTTGCATGTGATGTGTGCAATAAAGTATTTTCTCAGATGTCGAATTTAAAAACTCATTTGCGGACACATACAAAAGAGAAACCTTATGCATGCGACATTTGCAGTAAAGTTTATGCTTGGCGACGAGATTTAAATATTCATTTGCAGACGCACACAATAGAGAAATAATAAACCAAACATATGTGATGTTTAGTGAAGTGTTTTCTCAGCAAGATCATTTCTATAGACTTGAATTAACGTAAAGAAAAATTATTTGTATAATGTAAGTTTTAAAGACCTTTCTTTGCATAAATCATTGGTTCAAATCTTCAGATAATCCATCCATCATTATTCCGCATAATTCTCTATATCATTCTACTACCATTGATTTATTTCACCTCAAGTAATACCATAGGATCATATTACAGAATTGTTACTTTCTTACATTAAAACATTTTGATGCTGATGCTGCATTAAATGTTTCACTGTATTCTAGATAGATGAAATAAAAACATGTTCTAAATTATTAGATTTGACAGAGAATATTAATTGATTTATATTTGTTATATAAATGTCTTCTGTAAAACATTGTCTTTTTGTCTAGTGAAACGTTTAAATGGATATTATTTAATTTCATGGCAAACTAGCTCATTAATATTAAAAAATGTTTAACAAATTAAAAACATTTAATTTATTAAACATTTAAATGTTTAATAAATTAAAAAGATTTTCATTTTGCTGCAGAATACTATAAACAAAAATATTCCTTTTTAAATTGTGTCTATCTATTACATGTGGAACAGTTTTCTTCTCTCTTCCTATGCCTTTTTAGTTGACATTTTAAAGTAAAATAAACATATCTATATAAAGTTCAATATCTGTTTGTTTGTTTGAACCTTATACAATCCCATACCCCTTGACAGATTAGAACGAAATTTGGCAGACATGTTCCTTAGCACCTAGAAGGATTAACTATGCAATTAAAAAGTTGCTAGCTCCATCAAAGGGGGTTAAAAAGTTGAATGTTTTTCTTCCATAACTTTGGAACATATAATCACCCAGAAACTACTTTTACACCATCTTAAAATTCAAAATTAGCTTTTCAGTGTCGCCTGTTTCATTTCCCTGCGACTTTTCTTCTTATTTTTAATAAACTTTGAAAATTAATTTAAACACAATTTGTAACAATGGTTTCATGTGTTAGAATGTTAAACTTTATCGCATCTCGCATGCTTTTTCCAATGTTATAGTTAAATTTCTTCCTTCAGACATTTTCACTTGCATTGCTGCTTTTAATGTGCATGCTGTATTTTACTGTTAAACACTGCTTTTTAAAATCGTTGTAATATCTTTTATTGTTTACTTGAATTTTGTTTCATATTTTAGCACTTAAATTTTTAATGCTTTCATTTTACATATCGTGTCCTTTTAAATTATCATTTTTTTTTTTTTTTTTTTACTTGACCTTATTGAATAAGATCATAATTCACTTCATGAGTTTGTTAGTTTTTATTGCGTTGTTTATTTTCTCGCAACACTTTCACAATCATGCTTTTTAAAATGTATCAGCGGACAAAAACGGGTTTCCTTTTACCTTTACATTTTTAAACTTCAGGTTTATATTCTCTTTCTTTACCTTCGCAGTATCTATATTTCAGGCATTTTTTTTTCCTGTTAACAATTACTGTCATATCATCTGAGCTCAAAATTCAAATATTAGATTGTGAATATTTGTTTAAATATTTAAGAAACCTTGGATATCATGGCAGTAATGATATCCAAGTGAATATGGATCACAAAATCTAAAACAAGCAAGTTGCATCTTTCTCCATGCATAATATTTACTTGTGCTGCATTTATTAATGTAGCAATAGCTAGAGCTATTGCTTCATATCTGTACAACTTTTTTTCTCAATTTTAATCAATTTAAAAAATTAATTTACAATATGTAACAATGGTTTCGTTTGTTGTAATCTTAAAACTAATCGCTTCTGCCAGTCGAATGCTTTTGCCATTATTAAAGTTAAGTTGCTGTCTTTAGACATTTTCACTTTCGCACGCAGAATTTTGCAGCTTTTATTGTCTGCACGATCTAAATTACCTTTAAACACTAACTTTTAAAATTGTTGCAATTTCTTCTATAGTTTATCTTAATTTTGTCTTATATTTTAGCACTATTAATATTTTTCTTTTAAATGACAGTTGTTTTATTTGATCTCATTGAATAAGATAACAGTTCATTTATAAGTTTATTAGTTTTATTGCATTGTGTATTTTCTCCCACCATCTTCAAAAGCATACTTTTAAAAATGTAGGATCAACAGACATGTCAGGGCAATGAATCATATGATTGATGACTTCATAAAATAACAGTTTACTTAAAAGATTTCTTCGGGATTTCAAAATAGAAATGTCAAGAATATTACGCAGATACAATGAAGATATATCCTGAGAACAGAATTAACCACTTCTGTAAGATAAATAATGCATGAATTTAGTTTTCACGTCATGGAATGATATAGATAATCCTCATCTCCCTAAAACGCCTTTATTTTTGTGTTTGCCAGGAATTTATTATGTGCATGATTGGCTACGATTCTGGTAGACACAAAGAAGTGAATGAGTATTAAAGCAAACCTTCTGTTCAAAACTACTTTCTTACTCACACCAAAAGAAAATTGGCTAACTGTATAAACAGATCAAATTAGTGTTCTAATTTTTGAAGATAAAAGTAGGTTGTGGGGTAGTTTCTATAGATTTCAACATTATCATGCAAGAAAATTAAACCACTTTAATAAATCATATTTTGCTTTTCTTCAAGGTGAACTTGATATTTTCTCTGTATTCTATGAATATGCATGTATTTGCATTATTCTGTAAATAAATTTATGTATTTTTAGGTAAAATGTTCTTTACATTATTTCAAGAGTATTCGACCTTGCATTGTAGTTATCTAACATCAGTTCTGAATTCATCAATTGCAATGAAAATTGATTAATTTGTAACTGATGCAACAATTATAAAAATTAATTCAGAAATTTGAATTATAAGAAGTATGTCTGAAAGTCTGTGCGCCAGGAGAAAAAAAATTTTAAGCAATAAAGATTTATATTCAGTATTTTATATAGTTTTATGATATATGTAATTGATAAATAAATGCTAAGTAATTGTAATAAATAAGGTAAGAGTTTTAATGGTGTCAATAATTACAGTTTAAATACTTTAAAAAATTATTTAATGTGCTCGTTATGCATGGGACTCAGGAAAAAAGGCACCTTTTTGGAGAAGTTTACGAGAAAGTTTAGGGGAGACCACTCCCGCTGGCATACGACTGCGGGGTTTTTTTTTCTAAAAGACATCTTGATAAAGAACAATGGCAATTTTTAAGTTAATGCTTTCTTCCTGACTCCTGGCCTCTCTATTGTGCTACAAGCTTCCCTATTTTGTAGAGATTAAATTTTTTAACTGATCAAAGGTCAATATAGGTAATTCTTTATCTGATAGAAAACTTATCTGTGTGATAAGTGAAAATAATTGCTCGCACTGATAAATACTTCCAACATTTAAATAATTTCATAAGCAAATTTTTGAGTGTTTTCAAACCAGGTAGGAAAATATTTCCTAAAATTCAAGCCTCAAAGTCGAATTTTGCTTTCAAATCCAAACAGCATTTGATCTCGATTCCCTCCATTTGTATATTTTATTATCTGCTGATAAATCATTTGCTGCAATTCGTATGGGAAATGATGTGTAGATGCAATATGGCCAGTACTCAGTCATTGGCAAATGTGGCATTATTAATAATCATGTATAATTAGAATTTTTAAAAAAATAAGCTATGAAATTTTGTTAAAAATTTTATAACATAGTGTAATGTTTGCCGGGCCGCTATGATACTCATTGTGGGCTGCGAGTTTGACACCCCTGCTCCAGCTCAATACACTTTTCAGTTATTATGGATTCAAAAACATGGATATTCATCAAGAGGTTGATTTTGTGATTGCAATACTTTCTCTATGCACACTTAGTTATATGAGAAAGTATGCTTCGATAGTTCTTTCATTTAGTGGTATACATGTTGTTTTAAACTGCCAGGAAGCTCTGTTATTCTGTCAAATATTCTGAGTTTGTTGGCAATTTATTAATTTTTAAAGTTTTTCATAATTAATGAATTTCAAGCATTTCAGTTCTCCTTCTGTATGGTTACAATTTTTGAAATCTTTTTTTTTTTTCTGTTCGTAATGAAGGAAGAAAAAAAATTCCAAAGAGAAAATGCAACATTTCTTAAAATTTGTAAATATCTTATTCAACAGACAAAGTAACCATATTTTTGACATTTGTATAAAACTGAATGTTACAAATTTAAAAAAATATATACAATAAAACTTCCTATAATGATATTGTAGGGCCCTAGAAAATATATTGTTATAGATGGGTTATTGTTATAAACAGTTTGAGGATTTTTGCATCCAATGTTAATGTACATATATGAATATATTTTTTCCTCTTATTGATTCATCTTTCAAATAATCCCTGATATAAAATTGCATTCTATAATATAAAATATACAATTTTATATACCGATATAAAAGTATATATTTAAACTTTTTCAGAACTTCAAAATGAAAATTTTGATTGAAAACTTTGTCACCATAGCTATTTACGGCACTTTAAATCATATTCCTTGTCCACGTGTACAAGGGTTAAAAATACATTGAATAAACAGGAATTCTTCCGGGAACAATGTAAATATTGTTATAGACAGGTTTATCATTATAGACAATATTGTTATACATAGATTTCGTTATTTCATCTAAATTGGAAGGAGCCGCTTCTAGATAATCATCTTGCCAGTCAAATGAAACTTTATAATGTCCCCCCTCTTAAAATTATGTTTAGAAATGAGCTTTAATTTCTTTTGTTGTGGAGATGTATCCTTCTAATATTAGATCATTATTTTCTAATCGCTATGTATGCAAATCACTGTTGAGTGCTATAAATCTGTTTTTAATCTTTCGATGTATTTGTAGATTTTGAGTAGCTCTGAGTGTGAAATTGCATTCTTTATTTTGTTATTTAGATTTCGGAGTTGCATTGTTAGGAACTTTGGTGAATGGTGTAATTTCAAAGTTTGCCGTGACAAGGAGATTCGCTAATGAGTAATCACAACTTTCTGATGAAAAGTGACAACAATAAGAAGTTGAGACCATTCCTAGATGTAGGCTTCAGCATATGACATATCTTGGATGGAATCCAGTAGCACAAAGCAACAAAATAATTGTTTCAGTAGATGTGTTTAAAATTTCTGATTTAAATTATATTTTTATTCCTTAATAATATAAATTAGTGAAAATATTTATACACGTGCACAAAAGAGAAATTTTATGCTTATGCCTCTCATAGTAAAGTATATTTTAGCATTTAAATTCAGAGATTCCTCTTTTGATTCATCTAATAGAGAAACATCATTTGAAAGACATTTAGCTTGTATGAGAAATGTAAATTTTGTTTACAGACTGGATGTAAAGACAGAAATTGTGCATGAAACATCAACTAGGGTGCTTTCTAAATGAACTGAAAAGGAAAGTTATAGAGGAATTTTCTTATTCATTACATAATGGATAAACCATATGCCTGTGACGTATGTAAGAAAGCATTTTCTTCTATGTCGTATTTAAAAAAACATATACGCACTCACACGAAAGAGAAACCGTATGCATGTGACATGTGTATGAAAGCATTTTCTGAAAAGGGGAATTTAAAGAGACATTTACAAACGCACACCAAAGAGAAACCGTATATCTGTGATGTCTGCAGTAAAGCTTTTTCTCAGCTGCATATTTTAAAGGCACATTTGCAGGTTCATACGAAAGAGAAATCGTATAAATGTGAAATTTGTAATAAACGTTTTTCTCTGCAGCATGGTTTGAAAACACATTTACGGACACATACGAAAGAAAAACCATATGCATGCGACATTTGCAGTAAAGCTTTTTCTCGGTGTCATCAATTAAAGGCACATTTATATACGCATAAGAAAGAGACACCATATTTATGTGACATTTGTAATAAAAACTTTTCTCAGCAATCGGCTTTAAAAACGCATTTGTTAACCCATACAAGAGAGAAACCATATGATTGCAATATTTGCAGTAAAGCTTATTCTCGGCGGCATCACTTAGAGACACATTTACGGACGCATACGAAAGAAAAACCATATTCATGTGGTATTTGTAATAAAGCATTTTCTGATAAATCAAATTTAAATAGACATGTACGGGCACACACAATTGAGAAACCTTTTGCATTTGAAGTGGGTGAGAATGCATTTTCTTAAAAGTAGACTTTAAATAGGTATTTACTTACTCCTAGGAAAGAGAAAATGTTTGCATGCGACATCTTTAAGAAAGCATTTTCTGTAAATTCAGAGACATTTAGGATGCACACAAAAGGGGGAAACTGTATGCATGCGATAATTGCAGTGAAGCGTATTCTCGTCGATTGCATTTAAAGATGCATTTATGAAAGGATGCAAAAGAAATCATATGTATTTCACATCTAATGTAAATCATTTTCTTGACTGCGGATTATAAAATGATGCATACGAAAGGGAGACCTTTTGTTCTAAAAAACTAATAATAAAACTAACTAGATAGAAACCGTGCACAGAAGATAATTACACATTTCATATTAGAGCATTTTGTGCACGGAAACGTTTTAATGGCTAACATGAAAAGAAATTTTCTGATATATGAATGCTACACATAGTGATGACTGAAAAAAAAAGTCTCAATATATTGTAGAAACTTAATTTTTAAACATGTTGTAAATGATACACTGGATAATTTATTTATATTTGTGGTAATTATCTTCTGTGAGAAGTTTAAATTTATATTTACGAGTTAAATATTTAATTTCCTGAGAAATTAACTCATTAATATTAAAAGTAGTTTACATAAACACATTTAAATATGTTTAACTCTTCGTGGGAGAAGCTGATGTATGGCACATTTTGGCAGGGGCAGTGTCTAGAGTACGCCAAGGCATTTTTTCTGTCCTCTGCTTCATATTCTACCCATTTTTCTCAGTTTATTACTTTGATATGTTCAGGAACCATAATAGAGAGGAAAAAGAATGACAGATAAAATAGAAAAAGAAAATTTATTCAGCAAATGTTGAATAAATGAGCATCTCTCACGAAAATTTTTGTCCATTGTGAGTTGATCACCAGATGTATAAAAGTTTTTACTTTTTTTCATTGAGGGAGGCGAAAAATCCTCCCACTCAAGCTAACTTATCAGTTTTTATGCTTGTGTCCGTCGCATCTTTGTCTTCGAATCTGTTTGACAGCTCACAAGTTTCTGACATACTGAGTTCGCAGGCGTGACGGAGCGCAACAAAATGCTTAGATTGGAAGGCAGAAGTCGGACTGAACGAATTTGCTAATTTATGCATTGTACTCAAGGGATGCTTTTATTAGATTAGAGAGTTAATGAATTATAAAACCATTTACATTTTGATACAGAATATTATAAACAAAAATGCTCCTTTTAAACAATGTTTGTCTGTTACATGTGGAACAGTTTTCTTCTGTGACGTCTTGTATCTTTTTAATTTACATTTTAATATAAAACAAACTTATGAAAGCTTAAGATTGATATGTTGACAACAGATAAATGATTGTGTGGTGTAAAATATGTTTCAATTCTACTAAAATATCTTGATGTAAACACCTTTTTTTTCATTCTTCCTTTTTTTCGCCAAAATTCCAACAAGATTGACTTTCGGTGAAATCATAATTCAGTTCAATGACTCTATTAATTGAGATGGTAATAAATGCATTAATTCATTTCAGGTTTGGTATATTTTATATATTGTTTATATGATGATATATTATAAATGTGTATAAAGTTTTTGGACTGTTTGTATAGTCTGTTTTATGCAAAATGTTAAGGGTGTTGATAAGATCTATTTTACTTGATTCTGGTAATCATATAGCGAATATGAATGCTACATTGATATAATCCGTTCATTTTTGTAATAAAGAAGTCTTTTTAAAGATTTGTTTCTCCCTCTTCTGCTTGTATTTTTACCTATACTTTTTGGTTTGAATTATATAAAAAAAAAAAACCCTTTTTTTTTCTCTCTCTCTTTCTAATTTTCTACTCTCTCTTGTTTTTAAATTTCATTGTTTCAGAGCATTTTGATTTTTTTTTTTTGCAATATTAGGCTTTAATAATTTATAATATCACATTTCTTAGAAAAGTGGATGTTTTGACATGTGTTTTTTAGCAACTACGTTATCGAATCTGAGAAGGTACCTTCGTGTGATATTTGAAATTTTTCCTTGCTTTATGTTATACAGTCATAAATGTGAGAATGGAAAATCTACTTATATCAACAAAGTCAATATTTCATATAAGTTTGTCCCTTATTGTATATCAGTAACATACCTTATGAATCTTCAGTTTGTTTCAAAAAACTTTTTTTAGACGGAATAACTATCACTGCACTTGCTTATGGTGATTACTTGGCTTTCCATCACAAATCAGGTTGCATACGAATTTACTTCTAACTCCTGGTCATTTTCTACAGTGATGTATAGTCAATAATTTAAATCACAAAATTACATTTTCAATAATTTATTATTTTTTTATATCGTGACTACAATAGTTATTTGTTTAGGATAATTGTAAGAAGTTAAAAATACAATTGACTGTGAAGACTTTTCTTAGCATTAAAGCACTAAAATTGTGTATTTATGATAACCTTGAATCTTGCAGATTTCACACTATCAAGTTTTAACTGCATTAACCTTCTATTCTGTAAAATATGCATACTTTGACTGGTAGTATTATTGTTGTAAAAAACGGGATTTATAAGAAGTGATAAAAATGACAGGAATGTCTCGTATTCTGCTATGAAAATCCCTGATACTGACATTTTGTTGCGGTCAGGAAGAGTGCAGGCTCCCACTCTTTTCTGCATTTAACTATAAGAATTCAGTCGGCCGACAAACTGATGTGTGTACAAGAGGCCTAAAAGTGCATCTCCAGAACGGATCACAAGGGAAAGGGAAACAGAGACAAAGCCCGCAAGTGGGAGTGCTCCCCCCTTACCCCATTTCGGCATATAGTGGCATTGTGTTTCATGGTTTAATGAAGAAAACAGAGTCAGCATTTTTGACCGATTCAGTCGAAAATTTAATCGTAGAAGCAGTTTTGGCCTTGAGACCACATATTAAGTTTCATTTATCTAAGTCATTTAATGTTTGAGTTATGGCGTTCACATACAGTGGTGGTAAATCAGGCGCGAGAAGGGGCGGTTGCCCTCCACATACACTTTTTTTCAGAAAAAATTAATTTTTGTTTCATTTTAGCTGCGTAAAACTAAGAATTATAAGAAACAATAATGCCCTCAAAAGCTAACTAATTTTTAAATTTTGTTATCCACTTCCTTTAATCTGGGGTACTTTTAGGTGCCAATTAATTTTTTGTCCCCTGCCCCCCACTTTTGTCACCAGTCGTCTCTGCTGTTCACATACATAAACCAACAGATGGTAACTCCCTTAAAGAATTTGAAAGGCATTCACAATTCTGATTATCAGTATGTGTATGAAATTTTACCGATCTAGTATTTTCCTTTTTTTTTTTTTTTATTCACACGGATACACAGACTTCATTTCTACGGATTTCATCTAAAATTTGATAACATAAAATCTGAGGGGTTTTTTTAAGACCACAAACCAAATTTCACCCATCTAGCACAATGCATTTTGGAGGTGTCATGGAGATTCATCATCGAGGTCGAATTTGTGATTATAGTAAGTTCTCCATGCTTACTTAATATGTATAGATTTTGTTTTATACTGCCAATGAAACTCAATTTCTGTGACAAATTTTCTGGTTTTCTTGGCAATTTATTGATTTTTAGTTTTTCTTCATAAATGTACTCCCAAACATTTCAGCTTTTCTTCCTGTAATCACAATTTTTTAAATAAATGACTTTTTCCCAGTATTTCATATTTAAGAAAAAAAAATCCATAAAAATACAGCATTTCTTAAAGTTTGTTATTATGTAATTGAAACAGACTAACTAACCATGTATGATGATTTTTGTATGAAATTGAATATTAAAAACTTTTTTTAAAAATATATTCTTTGAATGTGAAAAAGATGCTTCTAGCGAAAGAAGCTTTACAATGTCTCCCTTAAAATGATTTCTAGAAATGAGCTTTAAGTTGTTTGTGGTTTGAGTTTTGTTGTGGAGATGTATTCTTCTAATGTTAGGGCATTATTTTCTAATAGTTATGTGTGCAAGTTACTGCTAAACGCTATAAATCTGTATTAATATTTCGTTTTTCTTAAGTTTTTCCTGATTTCTGGACACCCTATCATTTGAATTTTACTTCTGTATTCTGAAAAATTGTTCTTCCATTCACAATTTTTCAAATACATAACTTTCTTTTTTTTATTCATAGTAAAAAAAGTTATAAAAAATACAGCATTTTTTTAAAATTTCTGAATATCTTAATGGACCAGATTGAGCTACCATGTTTGTTTTATTTTTTATGAATTGTAATTTTACAAATTTAAAAATATATATATTCTCTTAATAGCACAGGGTTCCCACGGTCCTTGGAAGTCCTTGAGAATCTTTGAAAATTTTTTGATGAAATTTGGTCCTTGAAAGTCATTGAAAAAAGGATGAGGTCCTTGAATTTTTAAGCGACCGCCGATAATCTCCGCCCCCATTTTCTCCTCAACATGAAATATGAAGATCACCGAAAATACTCCGGGAATGCACTCGTGTTTCTCCTCTCCGCTTATCACCCTCTGCAGAGTAAAATAGTTCTCTGAGCACCCTGCGGCCCCCCCCCCCCTCAAAATCCGCAATGACGGCTGACAATCTTGAGGGGTTTTGTTTGAAAGAAATTGGTTCAGGGTTGAAATGCTAATGACCAGTTTTGAGGATTACAGCGAACTTTCCCTAACAGTTCCAGGAAATATCCCTTTCCGCCAAGGTGGAAATTTTTACAGAGTGGGACATTCTCGAACCGTAGGTTGGTTGCACATTACGCTTCGGACCTTTCAGTATGGAGAGTTAATTTCGCTGCTTAGACTTGAAACTTATATCTAGGTGGGGGTTAAATATCAGTGACTTATTTTTATCTATTTCAACTGTTTAAAATTTTAATCAATCGTGTATTGATAGCTGCTTTTGATTATTGTCTCTTTAGAAGGTCAAAAATAAAATTAATTTTGATTTAAAAATTTAGTTTTTATTCTGTTTGAATCATTGTTACATTGTGATTGAATTACTAAAATGACAAGGCATCTTAAAAGCTATAATATAAAGGTTTATAAAAGATCTGTTCCAAAAAGCATAAAATAGTTATTAATTGTGAATTTCTTTAGTGTTCAATTGAGATTGACTTTTGGATATTCAAGATAAATTAGATACGATTTTTGATTTTATCTCAATATATTTCAAGTTTTCAGTTAAGATTCTATTGTTAATCATTACTAGCCGCCTACGGCGACCAGCTGGTTCGCCAGTCTTTTATTAATAGAAATAAGGCAATTAAGGCTGACATTTTCAACATTTCAATTTTTGTTATTTGAAAGCAATAATTGCAATAAGGACAAAGAAATGAATTTGAAAACACAAACAGTGAACAGGTTAGTTAGTATAACTGAATTTTAATTCTTTATACAAAGAACGAAAATGTACAGGATGTTTTTGCATATAATGGACTTTGAGTTAATCCCTTATATTTAAGTGTTAAAAATGATAAGTGAAAAGATTCTTTAAAAAATGGGAAAGATAATAAGTAATGAAAAATTTGAAGTACAATAATTAAATTTATCAGCTAAAAATAATTTACATATTAAAACTCAAAATTACTAAATAAAATTTTTTCTGTGAAAAAAGAGAGAATTGACTACATTTGGCTAAGCGCAAAACTAAATTAATGTTAACCATTTAAATATAGTCACTAAAACATCCATTTATAAATTAAAAATATTTAATTGAAATGCATGAAAAAAATATCAAATCTTGAATAATTATACTGTGCATAACAAAACAACAAACTATTCTAAAGCTATCAATTACGCTTAATTAATCGCCGGAAAAATTTTTGTAAAATATGAGAAAATTTAGATGAGGAGAGAATTTTAAATCTTAAAAAAAAAAAATGTTTAAAAATTACTGAGAAAATAGTATTAAATAAAATAAGGAAAAGCTAAATGAGAGTATTGGAAGAATTAAAATCTAATATTTCCTTTTAGGTATGCAAAAAAGAGGCGAAAAGATGAAGTATTTCTTGACACTGACGAAGGCAAAATTCACGCGCGGATGGAACTCGAGGCGGAATGATAGAAGACAGATATGCTACCGCTACGCTACGGAGTCCGCGGGAGGGAATGTTTGAATCAGTTGTAATGGAGTACAGGAAAATAAAATTTAAAAAAATTGGGGAGCGGGGTTAAGAATGCTGAAAAGAGGGGAATTTTTTATATAAAATTTATCTGGAGCGCCTACAATTTACATGAAGTGATTTTTACTATTAGGGAGATTTTCAAAGAATTTTTTTGGCTAATTTTAGATTTAGAATAAACTCAATAAGGCTAGGAGCTTAAGCGCATTTCTCAGATCAGTGTTAAAAATGTGGAACTCTTCACCATTTTGCGTGACATCCTTGGAAAGGGGCCATGCTAATCTTCTTTGTGTCGTTCCATTTTTAGAATATGAACTGCCGAAGCGATTACAACAACAGGCCCCCAGACGCCGTGTGCTTCGCCCACCACCCCATCACTGTTGATTGATTACAACAATAATAATTTTGTTTTGAAGATACTCGCTGCCATTACAGCTGCTACGCCCGCCTCCCCTACGTCAATTTCTACTCTCGCAACCAGCGACATTAAAGTTACGACGACTTTAAAAATTTATAAAAATATATAAAATTTTCTACAATAATAAAACTGGTATTATTGGAAAGATAATTTTTTGCTCTTTAAAATGACATAAAAAATTTCTTTGTCAAGCAATTCATTCAGAAGTTATTGGCAAAAAACGACGAAATTTGGTTTAATTTTTAAATAATTTGAATTAAAATTTAAAAAAAACGGTTCCTAGGTGCACATCTTCAGCATTCAAAGTATATCTGTGCGAAATTTGGTAGCTCTATGTTCTACGGTGTGTTCTGTACACCGCCGACAGACAGACATTCATCTTTATTAGTATTAGAGATTGCTTTTACACTGTCTCTTGTCCTATTGACATCAAATATAAAAAAAATCATGGTCGTTTTTTTTGAAATTTTTTTATAAATTATTTTTATTATTATTTTTTATATTATTTTAATTTGTAGTCAGAACAACTGAAATATCAAGTGTATTGACACGTTTTACAATTTTTCAAGTGAAAAATTCAGTCATGTACAATTTCTACAATATGTAATTTTATGGTCCTTGAATTTTCCGTGAAAGGTCCTTAAATTTTCTTAAAAAGTCCTTGAATTTTTTTCTTCAATAAGAGTGGGAACCCTGTAGCAGGAAAATGCTACTAGCTGAACATCACATAAAACTTCACTATGTCCCTCTTAAAATGGTTTATAGAAATGAGGTTTAAATTATTTTATTGTGTGGAGATGTATTGTTCTGATGTTGAGGCATTATTTTCTAATCATTATGCTTGCGAGTTATTACTATAAATCTGTTTTAATCTTTCGATGCGTTTGTAGGTTTTCAATAGTTTTGAGAGTAAAACTGCATTCCTTATTTTGTTATTTAGATTTCGAAGTAACATTTGAGGAACTTTGATGAATGGTGTAATTTCGAAGTTTGCCCTGACAAGGAGATCTGCTACAGAGCAACCACATCTTTCCAACGCGAAGTGTTATAATCAAATGTTCAGACCGCTCCAAGACATATAGATGTAGGCGGCAGCTTCAACATATCTTGAAAGGAATCCAGCACAACGAAGCAGGAAAAAATTTCTTCAATCGATGTGTTTAAAATTTTGTATATAAACTCTATTTTGTATTGCTTATGAATATGGAATTAGGAATATTTTTATATGCATACACAAAAAGAGAAATTTTATTCTTATTCTAGCATTTCAATTCAGAAATTCCTCTTTTCCTTCACTGAATGTAGAAACTTAATAAACTTTGGATGAAAACATTTTGGACATGCTTTAAAAAACCATTTGGCTTCTATAAGAATTGAAAATTTTGTTTGCAGATTAGAATTAAAGAGAAGACTCATGTTTGTGTCTTATTAACTGGAGTGCTTTCTGAACGAACTATTTTAAAAGGTAATTTTTTTTTTTTTCATTATACAATGGACAAACCATACACCTGTAATTTGTGTGGTAAAGCATTTTCTCAGCAGGCGAGTTTAATAAGACATTCACAGACTCATACGAAAGAGAAACCATATACATGCGACATCTGTAGTAGAGGTTTTTCTCAGCGGCATCATTTAAAGGCACATTTACGAACTCATACGAAAGAGAAAGCATATGTCTGCGAAATTTGTAATAAGCATTTTTCTATGCCATCGAGTTTAAAAACACATTTAAGGACTCATACAAACGAAAAACCATTTGCATGTGATCTTTGCAGTATAGCGTTTTCTCGCCGTTATCAATTAAAGACACATTTATATACGCATACGGAAGAGAAGCAGTATTCATGTGGCGTTTGTAATAAAAGCTTTTCTCAGCAATCACATTTAAGAACGCATTTACAAACGCACACAAAAGAGAAGCCGCATGTATGTGACATTTGCAGTAAAGCTTTTTCTGAGCGGCATCATTTAAACATACATATACTATGGCATACGAAAGAAAAACCCTTTAAATGTGATGTGTGCAATAAAGCATTTTCTCTGCAGCTTTTTTTGAAGACTCATTTACGTGCACACACGAAATAGAAACCTTTAACATTTGATGTTTGTAAGGAAACATTTTCTTAAAAGTTGGATTTAACAAGACAGGTTACTGACACATATGATATAGAAATTGTTTTCATATGACGTCTGAGAGAAAGCATTTTCTGTGAAGTCAAATTTAAAAGTGTCATTTATGGACGCACACAAAAGAGAAACTGAATCCTTGCAGCATTTGTGGTAAAGTTTATATCTTCGGTTTCATTTAAAGACACATTTCTGGGTGCATGCAAAATATAGGCAATATTCTTGCCACAATTGTAGTTAATCATTTTCGCAGCTACTGAATTTAAAAGACATTTGTGGACGCAAACAAAAGAGAAATAGTAAAAAATTTTCTCATCCAGTTACCTTTTAATGCGCACTTGCTAACGCATGCCATACAGAATAATAAACTATACGCATGTGGCATTGTAGCATTTTCTCAGATTTTACTGGTATATAGAAAAAGTTTTTCTTTGACATGTTAGTTAAAGATTTTTTTAACATAAATAATTTGAGCAAAATGTGCTAATATTTATAATGCAATCTGTAATATAAAACAAAAATACATGCATCTTTCTGTGACTAGAACTCCTCCTTATCAGTGAACAGTAGAGACAAGAAATTTGCACATGCCATTATGGGGTACATTTCTAGGTCAACTGTGCTATTTTTAACTTTTCAAATTAATTACTTCTGAAGATATTAAATTGAATAAAGATTACGCCAAACTTCGTCTAGAGGTAACTAAAAGAGCTCAAATGCACTATTCAATTTTACTTCAGTAATAACAAAAATCTGCAAAAAAAGATCACTGGCGCTTCCTACCATAGAAATCTTTTCTTGGGGGAGGGAGCAACACTTATAGTACTTATTTGTAAAATTTTGCTTCATTTGCATTTATAGAACATGCTCTGAAATCTTCTAAGTTGGCGAACTTTAATTATAACAACTTAGTAAAAATTGGAAGACGAAAATATTCTTTCTGTATAACTTAACAGGTAATTTAACAAAACTAGGAATGATGAATAGAAAGAAGTGAAGATGTAATGAAAAAAGTGGATTTAGAATATTAGATAATTGAAACCAAACAATGGTGCAATTATAACAAATAGAAGTAGAGTTTCTATAATTAAAAGTATGCAAAATTTTCTTATGTTAATCCTCCATAACTGACAAGTCGAAATCTACAAGCACATATTTGTGATGCTCTCAGAGGGCCCATAAGCTTAATCGCCCCTGCTTTTAGATATTGGAAGTTTGTCCATGCATCACACACATTTTATTCTGTCGGAAATTTAGGGGAACATTCTTTGTTTATGTGTTGGTTTGTGTTCTTTTGGTTCAATTGTCTAGATGAGGTGTTTAGTAGATTTTGCATCAGATCAATTTTCCTCGACATGCTGTGGTTGATGTGGCCACATCACTATAGATTCTTGTTTTGTGAAGATGAAAACTTGAAGGTTTATGCGATTTTTTACCTTTTAATGTTTTAGTGTCATTAAAGTTTTTATTATTTGTTTTAATATACTAGTGTTTTATTATTTTTAATGTATTAATATTTTGTGGGGTCTTTTTTAATGGTATAGGTGTTCTTTATTGTGTGTACCCTGTGTTCTTATATGCTTCAGACGAATGTTTTTATAATTTGCTTGGTGGGTTGTAACTTTCCTGTAAATTCTATGTTAACGTGTTTGAAGTTCTGTCACCTTGTTAGGTTTTTTAATGAATGTTATTTTGATTCTTCTTTTATATGTAAGTAAGTTCTCCCCATGCTAGGTGGATCGAGCATTTGTAGCTATCATTATCTCCCCATCTGGGTGTGGATCAATCCAGTGTTTACCACCGAGCTCTGTTTTGGCCTCTGCCACTGTTCGGGGCATAGTTTGTAAAATTTTTAATTCCTCCAACAGCCTATTTTCATCCATACACTCTTTAGGGTAGGCTGGGCCGATGTAAGTTGTAAATATATTCCATCAGAAATGTGAGAGTGAAAGGTCTGCTTAAAGCTTCTTGCATTGACTAATATAAGTAGGTTACTACAAATCAAAAACAGTTTCTCTCTAAAACTGTTAGTTGATAGAAGTAAAAACACGGTTCATTACTCAGCATAATGCATACTTTTGTAAATCTGGCATGACAAAAACCAAACTTCCAACCAGAGGTTTTCTTAAAAATTATGATTTCTAAACAAAGCTTATATTTCATATAAGCCAGTCTCTGTTTCTTAGCTCCATAAGTTGTCTTTATAAATCTTTAATTTACTTTTGGGAACACCGTTATATTTAAACTGACTTTTGAATAAATAATTCAACACAGCACTTGAAAGACTTTTTTCTTTCAATCACATGTTCGATACGAATTTACTTGTAACTCATGGATACTTTCTGCAATGATACGTAGTTAATATTTTTAATGGCAAAATTACGTTTTGAATCATTTATTTTTAAGACACTTAATAGTTAAATGTGTTTAAAAATTCAAAGACATGAAAAAAAAATTGCTGGCATTAACCTAATAAAATTTTGAATGATTTTTAATAATATAAAAATCATATATATTACATACTGTCACGTTTTAGTTGCTTCAACCTGCAATTCTGCAAAATATGGGCACTTGTAGTGTTATTGCTGCAAAGACGGGATTTATAAAAAATTATAAAAAGGACACGAATATCTCGAAATTGTCTTTCTAGGTCCTCAAAAACGTACTACTGTGCTATCGTAAAAATACAGAGTCCGAGAAAGATCTTTATTTTTCTAAACGTTAAGAACAATAACATGGAAAGTGGAAATGGAATGCTGTTTATGGAAACATTTGTGGCAACAAAATGTTATTCTAACCTTAAACATAGTTGTGTGCTTAAAAATTATGTTTTGTATAAAGTCAGTAGACGGATTATACACTTTATCTGTTTCTATTTTATTTATTTCTACGTATTGAAGTGATAAAAAGTAAAAGAAATATTTGTAGGAAAACAAGAAAGAGATATGAAATTGTTTTAAAAATTTATTTGTATTAAAGAACAAGTGAACATAAGTCAAGATAAAAATATTGCATCTTTAAACTGAAGAAGAAAATACCTTCTTCTGTTAACCTTTTCCTTCTATGATTCTGAGTCAGTATATCAATTTTATTATAGTACTTCCAGTTATAGATGATACACAAAACACTTATAAATTAAATTATAACAAATCATTAGTATCCTTGTTTTTTGAGTAGAGATGACAATTTCATTCCTTGGTATTTCTTTTTGTTCATAATTTTTGAGGCCGTTAAATTTGGCACTGTTTCAACCCCCCCCCCCCCAGCATGCATATTCTTCCCATGACTTTTTCCTAAACTTACTCAATATAAAGACTTTTCATTTCTTATAAATGTTTGCATCTCTGGGACATATCAAGAAGGAGACAAAGCCCGAAAGCGGAAGAGTTTCCTCACCACGACTTTTCCATATACTAATCGTTTCAAAATGCGAAGACTAGCACTTTTTGTCGATTTTACTCCGCAAAGGGGTGGTAGGCAATGAGTAAGATGAGCGCATTTCCGGAAATTTTTGTTGGGTCACGCTAAATAAAATGTAAATATCTCCCCCTCCGTTTCTCACTTCAACCCTATTTTGGCGAAATCAACTCCACCTGGCGCAAAAGTGAGGAGGGTTTCAGGATCCGAGAATTATCTATAGTGGCACAATATGGCATGTTTTATGGTTCATGGTGTAATGAAGAAAACCGAATAAACATCTTTGTTCGATTGGGTCGAAAATTTGATCCACATATACAATATTGGTCATGAAAGACTCCATATAAAGTTTCATTTATCTTAGTCGTTGTGTTTTTGAGTTAACCCGTTCATGTACACAGACCCATCGACAGTTACCCCTTGAAGAATTTGATTCACCTTCTAGTTCTTTGCGGGGGTTTTTAAAATCTATTTTGTTCACACGGACATGGAGACTCCCCTTCTACTGATTTTATCCAAAATTTGATAGAAGTCTACAAATTATGTTTAAAGACTACATACCAAATTTTATCCCCATAGCTCTAATAGTTTCTGAATTATCTTGTTCATATACAGACGTAATTCCATAATTGTGTTTTTCGGACTCAGGGAGGTCTAAAACGTGGAGATTCGTCAAAATCTCGAGTTCGAAATTTTTGGCGATTACAATATTTTCTCTTCGTATACAAGAAAGTAAAAAGGTTTGGAACTGCTGATCTAGAAGATGGCATTGGCATTTCCTTTTTAGGCAAAAGGGTACTGTGACATTAAAGTATAATAATCATCGCATCTATCTCATCTTTGTTGTAGTTATCATTTGTAAAGCATTTAAATTGGTATTTATGAGCTAATTATTTATTTTCCTGAGAAACTAGTTCATTAATATTAAAAATGTTTTTACATATACGCATTTAAATATTTTTAATAAACTTAAAACCATTTACATTTTGTTGCAGAATATTATAAAAAAATGCTTCATTTAAACTGTCTATCCATTACATGAGGAACACTTCTTTGTTATATTTTATACATTGTTTCTGTGATGATTTATTTGAAATATGTATGCATTTTTTGGACTGTTTGTATATTCTGTTTTATGCAAAATGTTAGGGGTCAAGATAAGATCGCTTTTTCATTATTCTGGGAATCAGATATCGAATATGAATGTCGCACTGATATAATTCTTTCATTTTTGTAATAAAGAAGTCTTTTTAAAGATTTGTGTTTTTCGTCCTCTGCTTGTATTTTTACCTATACTTTTTGTTTTGAATTATTAAAAAAACATCGTTTCTAAATTTCATTATTTCTAAGCATTTAGATTTTTTTCTTGGCTTTAATATTTAATAATTACAATATTTCTTATAAAAAGTGGTTGTTTTGACGTATGTGTGTTTAGCAATTACATTTTAGAATCTAAAAAGGTCAACTTCGTTTTTATATTGCATCTTTGTCGGATGTTAGAAAGTTGTCCAATCCATACATTATGTTATTCAATTATAAATATAAAAATAAAAAATCTATTTAAATCTTGTTTCTTCGACTGATTTCAACATGCCACCACAAAGCTTTTATCGTTCTGAGACTGTTTAGTGCAAAAAGTAAAAACGTAATGTGTTTCATTTCGTAGGGAATCGCATAATTTTATAAATCAGCCGTGACTAAAGGCAAGTGAGGAATTGGAGATTTTAAATAATTGTGATTTATAATCAGCAAAACTAATTTGTTATTTAAAGGTTTAATTATAAACTATATCTGAGACGTCATTAAACTGATTGTGCTTCGAAGCTTTACTTGTTTTCTTCAAAGTAATGATGTTAAAACAATACACCTAGGAAGAATAAAAATAAATTTATTGTTACACGCCGCTGTCGTATTTATTAATTTAGGAATCTTTTGCTTATGTTTGGATGAGAATGAGTTACCTTCATCTCGTGTTTATAGTGGCACGTGAAGTTTTTCATTTTGTATTTATTAACTTGTAAAATTTCTTGAATTCATTTGTATAAATAAAATCTAAAGTAGGATTTGATATACCATCTCTGAATGATATTATCTGCTAGTCTTTGCAAAGAATTTTTATTTTATTAATGAGTTAGAAAAAAAAAGGCCTAAAGCCTTTTAAATATTTAATTTTACATATTAAAATAAGTCGTACATGAACACGGATAAAATTTTAAAAAACCTCCATAACCAAGTTTATATAAACATAATTATAGCATGCATCTTCAGTATTTCTATTATAACATACTGATAATATGTGTAGAAAAGTTTCTAATGGACTTATATAAGTGGAAATTGCAAACTTAAATTCTCTCACTATTAACAACATTACATAATTTAATAATTAAAAACATTACTACTTTCATGAAAAAGAAAGTGAACGAGCCAAGAGACCGTCGATAGATTTACGTTTGCCACTGGACACGCCTATAGAAATCAGTGCACCTGCAAGGGGCAGTAAAATAACATGTGTCACTGCAAACGTGTCAATCGGCGACAGTTTGTCGTTGTCTGCCACTTTTCTACATTCCACTAAAGGAATTCAGTTGGCCGACGCAAATTGATGTGTGTACAAGAGGCCTAAAAGTCTGCATCTCTGGGACTTATCGCAAGTGAAGCCCCTCAAGTCCCGGACTTTAGCATATAGTGACACAATATGGCGTGTTCTGTGTTTCGTGGTTTAATGAAGGAAACCGAATGGGCATTTCCAGCCGACTGAGTCGAAAATTTGATTCAGAGAAGCAACTTTGGTCTGAAGATCAAATTTCATTTATCTCGGTCTTTGCATGTTTGAGTTATGGCGTTCACATTTAGTGGAACCTCGTGAATCCAAACTATTTGGGTCTGACCTCTGTTCGGATTCCGGTAAATTCGGTAAAATGCTGTTGATATACCAAATGCAGTAGCGTGTTGACTAGGTATTTTATAAAAGAGTTCGGAAAGAGCTAACGGCGATTCGCATCGTCAAGCAGATTTAGTTCTTTAAATCGAAAAGAGATATCTGAGTTTGTTTTTATTAATTAAGGTGCTGTATTGATTGTTAAATGTCAATTCAAATGTTTCATTTAATAATAAACATTAGCTTTGTTTCTGATTCGTAATTGTTATTTTTCCTTCATTTTTTAATAAAAATTTTTCATAAAGTTATAAAAAATATGTTCGGATTCCCGTTGATTTCTATTGTAGACAGACCGTTTTACTGTAACTCCTTTAAAGACTTTGATTGACATCTACAATTCTGATTATCAAGATGTGTACCAAATTTTACCAATCTTGTTTTTTCCATTATTTGTTTACTGTCTTCCTTTCTACGGATTTCATCTAGAATTTTATAACATCCTACAGATTTATATTAAGACCACAAACCAAGTTTCACCCGTCTAACACAATGCGTTTCAGAGTTATCGAGGAATGAGAAACATGGAGATTAATTAAAATCTCGAGGTCGGATTTGTGATTACAATACGTTCTCTTTTCTTACTTAGTGTACGAGAAAGTCTTCTTCGATCGCTCCTCCACTATAGTCCAAGACAACTCAAGAATGTTATGCAGTGGAAGCTATGGATGGTATTCTTCCGCCTAGTGAAATAGTCCTGCAATTATCCTAATGTATTTTAAAAGTAATCGATACATTTGAACAGAATTTTGCTTTCAATAACAAAAACCGATATTCTCTGCAATAAAAATCTATCTTCAGAACGTATGTTATTTAATTTCATAAATCTTTTTTTCCCTCCTTACGTCTGAAATTACGTCAGTTCCGAAACGACCTTGAGCAACGGGGGAAAAGGCTTTTTTTTTCTCTCTCTTCGGAGTTCACATTTTGGCGAGTTATCTCTCTTAGTGGTCGCGTGATTCCAACGTAGGGATTTGTTTCGTTTATGATTCAGTTGCTTTTAAGATGTGGCATTGGGATGGATTTCTGTTTCTGTACATCTAATTTATTTACATTCTTAGTTAGAATACGATATATATGCACACATTATTAATTATCTATAAAAAACTAAATGTTAATCTCTAGATTTAACGGATTCATTTGTGCGAAAGTTTATCCGAAAAATATTTGCGTGCAATGAAAAATATTATAAGGGTGCTAAGAAAAATATTTAAAATAGAATATGAAGCTTTCGGTTATGCTGTATAATGTAAAACATTCAATGTACATACCTTAACTTCTCAAAACTCCGTATTAGAAGAGTGAAAAAAAGTTTTACTGAATATATAATTTAAAATTTGAGTTGTAATTAGATTATTATTCGAGCATTATTCATTGTAAATATTTTAGTTTTTTCCAATGAAATTCCCTTTTAATTATTGAGAAGATTATGTATCCTTTATTTCAAGATAACAACATGAAAGCATGGTTGGTGTAATCAATTCTTTTTTCACATAGAATTTTCTGCTGTATACAATTTTAAATATAGTGTCAAGTGTCTACTATTGATATTTCTCGGGCTTCCTTTAATTAATAATACACAAATTATGTACTTAAAAACAATGTAATAGCAAAACAAAAGAATCGATCCAAACAATTCTCTCTTTTTTCTTTGAGAACGAAACGTTGGCGCACACGTAGCAAAACAAATCTATTTCTGGTTGTTGGCGAATTCCAAGAGAAAGTAACCCCAAGACGCGTAGGAACACGAACAAAGTCTTTCATCGGTGCAGCGCCGGAAGCATAGCGTAATCTCTGTTAGCTTCTTGGCATGTCTTTGAGTATAGTGGTATAGATTTCGCTTTATACTGCCAAAGGAAACTCAATTTTCGTGACAAATTTTTTTGTTTTCGTTGGAAATTTGTTGGATATTTGAAGTTTTTCTTGATTAATGAACTCCCAAACATTTAAGTTTTTCTTCTTATGGTCACAGTTTTCGAAATAACTTTTTTTATTCTTCTTTTCATAATACAGAAATTCCATAAAAATACAGCATTTCTTAAAATTTGTTATTGTCTTATTGTAAAAGATTAATTAATTAGGTTTTTGATTTTTGTATAAAACGGAATGTGAAAAATTTGAAGAAAATATAGATATTCTTTTAATGGGACGAAGAGCTGCTAGCTACACATCTCGCCCAATCAGATTAAAACTTTACAATGTCCCCCTTGCAATGATTTTTAGAAATGAGTTTTAAATTCTTTGGTTGTGGAGATGTATTCTTCTAATGTTAGGGCATTATTTTCTAATGGCTGTGTGCAAGTTACTGCTGATCGCTGTAAATCTGTTTTAATCATTCGATTTTCGTGATTTTTTCCTGATTTATGGACTCTAGCATTTGATTTTTACTTACGTATGGTCACAATTTTTCAAAGCCATAACTTTTTTTTTTGTTCGTAGTAAAAAAAATTAAAAATGCAGCATTTTTTAAAAATTTCTAAATATCTTATTTGACCAGACTGAGTTACCACGTTTTTATAAATCGGAATTTTATAGATATAATTTTTCATGTGATCTTTGCATGTATTTAGCACTTTTATTTATAGAATCATAATTTAAATTTTGTTTGGTTAATAAATTTTTAATTTATGCATTGCATTTTTGATAAGTTTTGTTTTGAATGTTCAGATATGACATGCTATATTATGGTTATATATATATATATATATATAAACCAAAATATAACTTGTTATATATGAACATACAAAAACAAAGTAAACAAGACATATAAGAATGCAATTCATAAACTAAAATTTTTTTAATTAAACAAAATAACCAAATCTAAAATAAAAATCTAAAAAATTGAAAATATAGATACTAAGAGCAAAAGGTAAGTTTAAACATTTAAATTTTAACTGTAAATGAACTCTATTGCTATCAAAACTATTGACGAAAGGCAATCCAAATATATGGAGCTTTCAACAATTAAATTAGTAGCTTGGATGTGGACAAGCTTAGCCAGGTTAAATCTATTTTGCTGTAGAAACCATCCCTGTTACTAAAGTTGCTGAAAAAACAGAAAGGGTAATTTACCCTAAAATGAAAGAATTTAGAATTAAGAAGCATACATTAACACTAACAAAATATAATCGTTATGTGGAAAGTACTAAAATTAAATCTATGAAATACATCAATATATTGCACTAAAAACAATAAATACATGATTCAATAAAATATCCATACTTATTCACTAAGAATTATAGAATCGGTGTTTTTACTTATCCTTTACTTGTAATCCACATTTTAATATAAACCGCCACTTAACTTGCCTGCACAGATTGCCAAAAGTAGATTTCTAACTATGATTCAACTTAAATTAACCAGATAATATAATTTATTTTAATATTAAAGAATTAGTCTGATACCTATATTAAAAATCTCAAAACCTGTTAAATTATGTAATCAATTAATAATCTAAATTTTAATAAGATAAATTAATATATTTGAACATTAATAACCCAATCTTGTTTTAGATGTTTTGCAATGTATAAATCTTGGCGCCATCTATGTAGTAATTCAGAAACTAATAAATCAATTACCAATTTGTAAGAAATTACACAATATAAGTAATATAAGAAAAAATGCATACCTATAAGCCAAGAATTATAAATATTCCATTAAATCCCAAAATGAATGTTTTATTCTAAGTGACCTAAATTTTTCTTATCTATATAAACTTAAAAATTTTTTTGGCATTCCATATACCAATGCAGAATTATAAAAAAAATTGGTTCTTAATTCTATTATCATTGTCTGTTACCGATTGTAATTTCTAATTTTTTACTAAATTCTTGAAGACTGAAATGCTATATATATGAAAATCAATCAATGTTGAAATTAAATGGAAAGACTAGTTTATCGGTAAAAGCATATAGATGGTCATCAGGGGTAAATAAGTGAAATCTATACGAACCTCTAGAAAATTAGAGAAATTATAATGCTTTCTGCGAACATTGCTAGCATAAAGCTAAAAACACTGTCGTTCACTCCTGTTCTGTTATGATTGTTTCTTATTTGTTATATATATATATAAACATACAAGGAACAAAAGACAATATATCAGAAAGGCAAAAAAAGACAAAAACACAATAAATTGAAAATATCATGGCACGCCGCTCATCAGGAAGAAAAGCCCGCCTATGATATTAAATAGTGCGTTTTTCTGCTTAACGACAATGAGAAATCGTAAAAATTTGTCGTTATCCCTCCAAAAAGCACTACCCGTGAAAATAGAAAAAATCTGGAATAAAAGAAATGCACAAAGAAGTCGATTTCAAGAATCGAAAGCCAAAAATTCGAATACACAAAGCCTAGATTAAAAACAAAATGAAACATAGAAATTTTCACAAAATATATATATAATAATTTTATAATAAATCAATTTTTGCATTTTCGAAAGTTTTTTTGTTTTTGTTGTTTTATATCTTATATATATATAGGGAGAATGCGGGGACATAAATACACTTTTTTTTGGAAAGCTAAAAAATGATTTTACCAACTAATAATCTATATATTTAGAATAATAAGATGGTTAAACCTTCAGACAGTTCGCCAGCCCCAACCCCGGACGGATTTCGACAATTTTTACTTCATATGAAAGCTTATGGCGTCTAGATATGTCGTCAAGGATTGCCTGCCCTCCAACATCCCCCATTTCGGAACGAAATTGAAAAAAATATAGAGAGAATGTATGGTGTTGAAATGTTTTTTGATTTCGTTGGAAAATGGGTGATGGTGGTGGGCAGGCGATCCTTGATGACATATCTAGACGTCATAAGCTTTCATATGTAATAAAAATTAATGAAATCCGTCGAGTGGTTGGGGCTGGCGAACTGACTGAAGGTTTTACCATATTATTTTAAATATGTAGATCCCAAGAGTTCCATCAAAATGGCGTGTCAAAAATATTGTAAAATACCTGTTGTAAATGATGGAAACTGTTTATTTAGGGCGATATCTTTCTATATTTATGGATCTGAAGACTTTCGTGCCGAAATTCGTGAGAAAGTGATACAAAACTTTACAACTAGATGAGGTTTATTGAAAGATTTTACAATTTTAAAGGAATCTGTTGTCTACAAAGAATATGAAATTTACTATGGTTTTATGGTCTGCTCCACTGATCTTCATGCAGTATTAAAACTGAAAAAAGTAGTGGCTGAGAGACTCGAAGCAAAGAGGGGGCCGGGGCCGTGCTCTGAGTAAAGTGGCTGGCAGGATAAATAGTTAAAGAAATCACGCAACACGTACCTAGCGTAAAATTCACTTGGACAAGAAGATTAGCGGTTTGATTGATTTGTAAATTATCTTTTGTCTTAACAATAACATGGCCGAAAAATATACCGTGTGCTAAGAATTAAAGTGGCATATATATAAGGGGATGTGAACATCTTGAGCCATTATTATCATCAAAATTTATGGTCTGTATCAATGTTCCCGCATATCAATCTACCCGAACCCCCTATACAGGGTGTCCCAAAAAGGTGGAACAAGCGTTTATTTCCTTAAATATAGATTTTAGACATAAGCTTCCAATTACAAAGTTTCATCAAATAAGGTAAGGATTTGTATCAAAATATTTGATATCTAAGGGGATTAATAATAAAAAGTTACAAAAATTTGATTTTTATAGGGCCCCCATAGAGCAAAAATTTCAATTAGTAAGTTGTTTCTTTTAGATTCATCTATTGACGTACAAAGTTGCACGCTTCTATCAGCAAAATTTACGGATATATAAGAAGACAAAGTTGTTGACTTGGTCCTCTTTTCCATACCTCTCACTGCTGTTTGATCCAGTCTTTCGACGTACATTATAGGGATTATACTACATTACGTACATTATAGGGATCTCGACGTACATACTTATTTAAAGGGCGAAATCAGGAAATAGCAATGTATTTGTTAACTCTTGCTAAATCTAAAAACTAGTCAAATAATACATTAATTGAAGTATTTACAAAAGTAGGTCATCGTGTGAACCTTCAAAAATTTTCACGCTGATATATCAGCAGTGACAGCTCATGTACTCAGAAACAAGCAGTGCTATAAAATATTAGTAGAATACAATTGGAATACAATCTTTCAGAAACAAATTTACTTTCAAATGTTTCAAACATGTAGTTGAAATGATCTCAATTGTATTTTAGATAATTACAATCCTTTTTTTTTCGGTGAGTTCCGTTTTAATAAGAGAAATCGAATACGTAGGAAACAGCCAAATTCCCGTTGAGGCAACATGAAAGTGAATCCGAAACCTAAAAACAGCCAATGAAAAAAAAAAAAAAAGAGCGCGAAGGTGAACCATTGGTGAGATTGAAAGGCGAAAAATATAACATTAGTTGGTTTTTAGCTCAAAACAAGAGAATCCGAAAAAGCAGTTCTATGTAAGTTCTAAGACAGAAAGAATAGCTGTTCGCCTTCGTCCATTATGTCACTTAATTGTACGAAATGAGCGAATTTTAGTGCTTTCCAAATCTATTTGGTGTGCAGATCATCCTGTGTCTGTCTTACTTTTTCATTCATTTTCTGCTTCATTTCTCGTTTTCATATTATTTCGTTAATAATCGAACTCTCAGATTAGAGAGGTAAGCAAAAAGAATGAAAACAAAAATACGAATTTTTAAAATAATTTTAGGGAGTTCTGCAACTCCCTTACCAGAAAGATGTGTCGCCATTGTTTTTAGGTAAAGCTTATTTATACGAACAAAGCTAAGAGTAAATAATTCAGTATTCTGGTTCAATATTAGGCTATTTTCCTGCTATACCTTAAATTTTCATTTTCTCAAGTTGTCCTTCCATTTTTTTATCAAGTTGATAGTTGCGACTATCTGCAAATGACACTGAGTAACAGAATGCGACATTGGCAATTTATTTTCAATCTTGGCTGATATACTACTTGACAAATATTTGCATTTCGCTGTATTTATCTGTTGAATAAATTTGCATTTCTGCAATAAGCATCTCCATATAAATATATGAGCAGCCCCTTGAAATTTAAAAATTAACATATCTCTGTAAGTTTTGCAGACAGAATTGTGAAACTTAGTTTATGTATAGATGAGTGTAAAAGGAACAATTCACTCATTGACACTTTTGCTCTATGGGCCACGTTTAAATATTTAATTTTCTTAACTTTTTATTTACAACTTCCACAAAAGCCAAAGCGTTTTCACACAAATTCTTACCTTACTTGATGAAACTTTGTAATTGGAGGTATATGTCTAAAATCAATATTTAAGGAAATATACGCTTGTTCCACCTTTTTCGTACACCCTGTCTATATCCTCTTAATAGGAGGAAGATGCTACTAGTTAATCATCACATAAAACTTCACAACATTCCTCTTAAAATGGTTTACGGAAACGAGATTTAAATTCTTTTATTGTGGACATGTAATGTTAAGGCATTATTTTCTATTTATTATGCGTGTGAGTTGTTACTGTAAATCTGTTTTAATCTTTCGATGCGTTTGGCGATTTCAATAGTTCCGAGAGTAAAATTTCATTCCTTATTTTGTTATTTAGATTTCGAAGTAACATTTGAGGAACTTCGAAGAATGGTGTAATTTCGAAGTTTGCCCTGACAAGGAGATCCACTACAGAGTAACCACATCTTTCCAACGGGAAGTGATAATAAAACGTTCAGACCGTTCCAAGAT
>BGPR01009623.1:1273-26938 GCA_013235015.1 Araneus ventricosus
TTTTTTTTAATAAAAAAATCTAAATAAACTCCCTTTTGGAGTGGATTTCACTGCGGGGGGAGGATTAAATCAGTTACAAATCACCCACTCCGCTAATTTTTTACAGTGTATGAACGTAAAGAATGTGTTTTATTTTATTTAATTTAATGTATTTGTAACACATATTATACATTCAAACGTCGCAAATCCGGACGTCCAAAATCTGGAATGATCCAAAATCCGGACCTTTTTCATTCCATAACTTCCCACCCAAATATATATATATATATAATGTATTCGTTATTGTAGTCGTTAAATGATTAAACAGGCCGAGTTAAATTCTAATTACATTTTATTATCGGAGAGTGACGAAATGTACGTACATCTTCGTTTAAGTTTTCAGCCAAAGTGAACAGAAGATCCCTGCTTTTTCTCAGGTAGGGATTTAACAGATAGACATGTGATCAAAGTGAAGGGAATAATAGCTATTTTTAGTATATTACGTAAGTATTTTAGGGAAAAGTCTGGAAAAGAATTCGCGATTTATGATGGCGCGTGGAAGCAATTAGAATATTCTTTTAGCAATAAATATGCGAAACCGCGAGATTTAATATACCTCCAGCGCGGGAAAAGAACGAAACTGGAGTTTTAGAAAAGTGATTTTGGAATACATTAAGACTTTAAAATATATAAAATTAGAATTTGAAATAAAATTAAGTGAGATTATTACATACATATACCCTAACTTTTATCTACCACATCGGCGCCCAGAGCCAGCAGAAACCGGTCGTAACCATCTGGGGAGGGAAAGGATTTAACCACATGTACACTATGTGCGACGAAGGTATTGTGGGGGTGGGGGGGGGTATTGTAATCCTAATGTTAGGATCTCAAAAGAAAAGCTGAAATTTTTGAACTACTTGAGTACATCAAGTCAATAGAACAAGAAATTGCCGAAGATGACGCCTTTGAAGTACTGCATTGCGACGATAAAGCCCCGACAGAGTGCCAGCTCACCGATGCCGAAATTTGCAGTATGGTGTTGATGAACTCCCAAATTTCGGTATCCGATAGCGAGGGGAGCGAAGAAGAAACACAAGTGGAAGATAAAATACCAATTGACAGTTTAGTAGAAGTGTTGAACACCGCAATAAAAGGACTTGAGCAAAGGGACTTTATTTCGGAGTCGGACATAATGGCGATACATAAAATAAAAGAGAAGATACTTAATCAAAAACCGAAACTAATCAAGCAACTCACTTTAAATGAAATGTTTTGTAAAAATGTTAAAATTAATAAAAAAATAATATTAATTATGCTTATAAAACAAAGAAAACAAGTAATAAATAAGTTTTTTTAAAAAATTTAAATTGAATTCTGTGTTTTATGATGTTAAATTCACTTCTTAATATTGAAATGATCTAAGATCCGGAATTATCCCAAATCCGGAATTGAAAATCCGACGATTCCGGATTTGCGACGTTCGACTGTACATAAATTTTATCTTTCTGCACTCCTTCTCCATATGAACTTTAACTATGACAAATCTCACACTCCTCCGTGCGCGCAATGTGTTTAAAAAGGGATACAAAGATTTTCTTCACGTAATTAATATATAGATACCACTTGAAAAGTTGATTATTACGGAGTGTAAATTTTAGACATCCTTTGAAGTTAATGCTAAATTATTACAATATTTATTTCATTTGTCTTGGCGTTGAATTAATGCTATTGTTAAAATGCAATAAATTTATATAAAAAACAAAGTCCAACAAATGTCATTAATTCGAGTCATTTGACTCTAAAGCTAACCTAAGCCCTTAACCAGCGTTGAGTGTAATGTAAAGAAAAGGAGTCGAAATTAGAAAAATAAATTTTTAATTAAACAACTCAACATCTATACTTATAAAAGGCAATGTTTGTGTGCGTGTGTGTGTGTTTGTCTGCGATGTCCAGACGAATCTATCGTACTTACAGCCATCAAATTTGGTACACAGGTAGTCGTAATGGTGACTGAATGCACCTCGAAGCCGAAATTTTAAATTTTAATCTAGAAATTTTTTTATTTAATGTTTTGTGTTGTTTTGGTTGATTTTTCGCACTAATTTCTCAATAGAATGGTTTCGAATAATTGTACGACAAAAATAGATAGACCATCGACAAGAGCACGCGATTTCCGTTCTAATGAAGTTAGTTTTGAATTTCTAACGTAATTTACTGAATTTTGAGAATTTTTTAAAAATAGTCAGTTTCACCATCTAAATGTTAGTTTTGTTTTTAAATTTGTTGCATCCGACTTTCTAATAACACTATTATTTTCAATTTTTTTCAGCTTATAACTAGAACGGTTCTCTCTGATTTAAAACAAGAACGGTTAAAATATCTTTTCCCGTTTTTTTTAAATTAAATTATTCCTGGGCAGATGAAAGTTATTTTTGTCGAGCGAAATTTCTTCAGCGACAAGTCTTTCGGATCGCAGCTTTCAATTTGATTGGATGAAGGGTCAGGTGACGTCATAACCTTCGGAGCTTTTTGTCATGTTCTAATAATTTTTTTTTCATTTTGTTGAAGTCCTGATTCCACGGGCAACAATTTTTTTATATTGTTTTGGATTAATGTACTCTGTGCTGTTTTTCTACATGTTATTATCGCGGAAAAAATAAGCCGGAAAATCTACAATGTGTATCTTTTGTTTTGATTTTGTTTTGAAAACTTTTTCGTGTCATTGTGGGCGATTTTTTTTTATTTTGTTGAAGTCCTGATTCCACGGGCATCGCCGTGCGCGTACTGCTAGTATAAAATATAAAATAAAAACAAGTGTTGCCACAAGTTTTGTAACTTCACTTCACGTACATCACCGCTGGGGTGAGTGCTTACAATATGATCAATCCCCAGCGGCGGATAGTGGTTGAATTAATCCACTATATAAGATTACCATACCGCGAGGGCTGATGATTAGTTATCCATAGGTAAGGTGACATACGACTCTTAAACCACGAAAAAATGCGGGGAAACTGTCAAATTCGATACATTATTTCTCTGAAATAATGCAATTCACAAGCTCGCTTTTTTTCTGGAAAAATATCTTTTCTTTCTCTTATAGTACACACATTTTCAAACCTTTATACTGTGGTATTTTTTGAGTGAGTAATAAATATGGGTATTATTTTTGGGGAAAAATGAGATAGTTATATTGCGCACATGATTGCGGATAAAATATTTTCTGAACACAATATTTTGGTATCCAAGTAATCCCAACAGTCTGTTTAAGAAAGTTAAACTCAATTTATTTACATTTAAATTTAATTTCTATTTTACAGACCAATTTAAAATAAAAATGTTAAAATTTCAACATTTCTACTCCCCCCCCCCCAAAAAAAAACCCCTCAACTTTTTTTGGAGAAAATATGCACAAAAAATGTGGTTCAATTTGTAGAACATAGCACAATACACATTCAGTAGAAGTTTTATGTAAAAATAGTCAATAGTTCTTGAGATATCGTGCGCGCAATATAAAAAAACACATTTTGAGATATACAGCTTTGCAGATATGGACATAATTCAATGTTTACGTTGAAGAGCTGATACATTTTCCTTCAAAAATTTCATAATTATGAGAATTTTTTAACGCGGATTGTTTTAACTTGTTCAGAAAAGACAGAGGAATAATATATATATACAGACATGACACGTTTCCGCGGAAACGCGGATTTTAGCTTTTTCGGCATCGGGTTTTATCATTATTAATTTTCATTTATATAATAATTCTACAATATATTTAATATCTCAAGCACTTTTTGTATAAATTTATTTATTTTATTGTTCAATTAATCATATATATTTTACTTCTCGGTATTGATGTTTGGCACGATTCATTATTGATGAAGTTCACCCTTTTTTGTTCCAAGCCAGTGTCATGTCTGTATATGTCACAGAGAAAAAGAATTCTTCTTCTCTGTGGTATATACAGTCGGACCTCTATTTAACGAAGTCGCTAAATCCCGAAAAAAAGTTCGTTATATGGAAAATTCGTTAAATAGAGATTCACCTTTTAAAATACTTTCAACTACACAAAACAGTTTTTAAATTCATGAATACTAAATATTATTAAAAAAAAGTAATTAATCACACCTTTATTTTGTAAATTAATATCTATTTGTTTTATATATCTTACCCATCAAAAAGAAATCTGCATTGTCGGGAATACACTGTATTTTCAATTTTAGAAAAATAATTTTATATTAAAATTAATGAATTTTAATGACATTATCGCATTTATTATAACAAGTAATTTTAAGCATACATCACCACAAGCGTCCTTAAATTTAATTACGATAAAGTCTGTTAATTTTGTCTGAGTTTTTTGTTTGAAAAAGTGTTTTCTCTCATAACACGTCTCGCATCTTTGCAATGCACCAAAACCTCCTTCAGGCGTATTTTATTCAAACTGTGCGTCGGATTGTTTTAAATGATTTTAGCATTCCATCATACGAAGGTTTGTTGATTTCTGCATCATGATCATTTCCATCTTCGTCTTCATCGCAATTCATTGCTGTATTGTCCAAAACATCCAATTCAGATTGGTAAAACCAGATAAAAATCATTGATCACCATAAAATGTGTTAAAGGAAAGAATAAGTTTGAAATGTTCGGAAATATTTTGAAAAGTAGAGAGGGAAAAAATATTGGATCACATGAAAAAGTTTGTTAAATAGAGAATGCACTTCGCTATTTGGAGGTTATTTTACGAAGAAATTCGCAAAATGTTCTTGGTTCCAAGGAAAAGTTCGCAAAATAGAGAAATTCTCAAAATAGAGGTTCGTTAAATAGAGGTCCGACTGTATTTTCATAAAATCGAAAATTTTCGAGGTTTAACAGCTGTATGTCGCCTTAACTATTCTGCAAGGGCAGATAGTTAAATGTACAGTTCCATAGCTTGACCACCGCTAAGGCGGGTGGTATTTTACGGAATACGAAGAGTGGCTGCTGCATGATTGGATTGTTATAATCCTTGCTGAAAGTGAGAGACATCTGCTCTCGCTCAGTTCTTAACTCGTTCTGGTTAATTAATTGTTGGAGCTGTAGGTGACGCTTCAAGTGCGCGTTACCTAGCAACGTTATTGATAGAAACTTCTTCGCATAGACGGATGGTTGGTGGGAGGATATGGCCAGTGGCGAATCCAGAATTTGGGCCTGGGAGGGACTCAGGTCATAAAAATTTTGTATCGGCGTGACGAATGTCACACCTCATGGCTTATGTAAACCAAAACACTTCAACTTTACAGACTTGATTCACCTGACAATAAGAATCATAAAAAACACTGCAATACTTTCGATAATTTAATAAAAATACAATGAAATAAGTATCCAAAATATGTTTTCGACCATGTCAACGCTACAAGTGGAATGACTAGAAAAATAGGAAAATTTTCGAGCCTGTCAAGCCAGAAAGCAATGTTGTCACTTTTTAATCATTTTTTTAAAGAAAGGGAAATTAAGAACAAACAATTGTAGTGATTTTAAATAATATTGAGAATTCTGGTTTAGCTCTGGGAGGGGCTGCAGCCCCATAGCCCCCTCCCTGGATTCGCCACTGGATATGGCACTATGGGCAGTGGCGGCTCGTCAGCTCAGAAGCAAGCAGTACTGCAAAAGTTTTATAGACCTAAGTTGTAGGAAATTTTATCCTGATTATTTTGGTATATAATGATGTTATACTGAAAATTGACAGTTTTTGAGTTATAAACAAAACACTGGAGATTTTTTTTAATGTTTTTTGGCTATAATTAAAATTCCAACAAAAGTTATTGGTGGTTAACCTCAGAATCGTAATCAGCACCCGAAAAAACATAAAGAAGCAAAAAATTACGACTCTTCTAGAATTGGATTTAAAAAAACGACTTAAAGATTGAACTACTGCGAAAAAGAGCCAAATGAGGAAGCCGCGCCAAATGAAATTTGAAAAAAATACAGCTCAAATGGATGCAATTTCAAGCTGAGAAAGAGTTGCTTTTCTCCCGCTTCGCGTTGCACTTTGCTTTGATATCGGATCCGTAGGAGGGGCAAAACTTGATGCATCTCTGGTCTGTCTCTCTCTTAATTCTTGGTTGATTTTCCGTCTTCTTTTTACACTTTTTTATTACTTTTTTGCCGTTTTTGTTGACCACTGAATTCTGAAAGTGGAGAAGTAAGCCAATTAGAATAAAAACGAAAATACAATCTTTTAAAATAATTTCAGGAGGGTCTGCAGCTCTTATGAACGAGCCGCCACTGACTAGGGGGTACGTAAAGATTCATGAAGGGGTAAGCAAGAGAATAAAAGTTGGGAACCCCTGGTCTATAAGATATAAAATTCAATCTTTATTAAATATATCTGAACGTGTTTTTAAAAATTCCAAACCATTTATCAATTTTTATTGCTTTTGGGAATAAATCTGCGTGTACTTTGTAGAGATACATTGTAAAAAAAATCCCGTAAAATTTACGGTTTTAAACTGGCAGCTGGCTTGGTTGTGCAAAACCGTAAAAGTTACAAAGTAAATCCGTAGGCAAAACGGTTTTTTACCATACAGGAACAAGTTTTTCCCGTAAAAGTTACGAAGTAAATCCGTAGTCACAACGGTTTTTTACCGTATGAAATCAAGTTTTCTCCGTAAAAATTAAGTCATCGAAGTAAGTGACGTCATCGACTGAGTTGAGTTGTTTTTCTCCTTCTGTTCGAGTTGAGTTGAAATGTGCTGATGTGTATTATCAATTAGGAATATTAATTAATCAAGGCTTAATTATTAATTTCAATTAGTTTAATTTTTAATTGAACTTAGTTGGACGATTTCGATGCAAGATGGTGACAAAACTTCTAACTCCTCCGAGCCGGGGATCGAAACCGCGTTCATAGAAACAAAGGGCAGTCGCTCTAACCACTAGACCCCCGGAGACTTGATAAAATAAAGAGAAAATAATCTATTTGAGTTTTAAAGCCACTATAGCTCTAGTGGCACCAACCAATTGGTGTAAAAATCAACTATTACCAGAACACGTGTTTTAAGGTTACGGAGATGGAACTCTATTAAAAACATGAAATGAATGCAATAAAATTACAGTTAAGAAAAGGGAAAGTTATCGTACGGAAAGCAATACCGTATGACGAAAAATAGAATTTGAACTGACGGTTTTAAACCGTTTATGGCTGGAGCGAAAAACGGTGAAAAACCGTTTTGTCAACAAAACAGCTTTAAACCGTCAAATATACGGCAAAAGTCCGGTAAAAAAACGGATAGTTTTTACAGTGTATCATTTCCAGTAGAAGGGGGGAAAAACTAAGATACGACGAGCATTAACTGAAATAATAATGAAAAAACGAACGAAAGTAAGAGAGTATGTATGAAAGAGGAAAAGAGCGTTTACATCGATCTGGCTGATGTAGATGCTTTTATTAATCACAAATAAATTTTTCGCTGAGTTCCAAGGACGCAAAACGTAATTTGTCTTTATATTACGAAGGGATGAAGTTTCGTGCACTGAAATGGAGATCATAAGGAATAATATTTCAGTTTTGCTTATTATTATACACACACGTACATGCTAACAAATACAGTAGACTCTTGATTAACCGGGATGGTCGGGAAATGCTTCGTCCCGGATAAGCGAATATCCCGGATAATCCAATTTGTGCACATTTTGATGAAAATGTTTGGAAAAATGATGGAAAATGTAAAATTTTTATACAATAAGACTGAAGGGGAAATTAGCAGAGTGCAATTAGCAATTAGCAGAGTTCGAGAAACTGGTTTAATCATTGTTTATTTTGAACACATAGCACGTAAGACAAAGACACAGACATAAAGAACGTTTCACAAGCACAGTTCAAACTACATCGCTAACTGCCATATACCGGCTCTCCATGAAAGGAATCATGGGATGCAAGTGACGTCACGCAGTGACGTATTGTATCATGACATCATCACAATAGCTTGTGATTGGGTAGAAGATTGAATGAAGAGACTGAAGGAAAGTTAACTGCGTATAATTTCCAACAAAGACATTAATAGTTTAATTAATACAAAAGAAAAAGAATTAAGCAGAAATTTTAACGTTATTTAGATTTACAATTCGTACAGTTAAAAAGAAAAACGGATGTAGTTTACCTCACTGTTTTGTGAAGAATGAAATGATAAAAGTCTGTTTCTGTTTTTCATTTACTCTTCGACGAATTATACTACGCAGATTTCTCCATATCATTTTTTCTGCAGGCGTGCTTTCATCTTCTGGCTCCAAGTAATTAAGTACCCCTCAGTGTGTACTAATGCGTCACCGAGACTTAATTTTTGACGAGTTGCAAGATTTCCCTCATCACTTTCAGGACATTCTACGAAATTCCTTGTTTCTTCTGAACCACAAGTTACACGGGACAGAATAACATCGTCACTTAAAACTTCGCAACATTCCAATGTCGAATCTTCGTTAATCCATTTTCCACTGCTTCTTCATCCACATTTTCAGAACAGTCTAACTTTCTCAAATCTCAAAGATTTTTCTATGTAAATTTTTTGGGGTCGTCCCGGATAATCCGATCGCGGTTAATCGGGAGTCTAGTGTAATAATTATTATAATACGTTGATTCAAGTGAGCAGATTTTCAGAATTTTCAATTTTACACGCTTATAGCGTTTGGGGTATCTTATAAAACTAGAAAATCACCCGTCATACTATGACGGGTGGAAATTGCCTCTTCATTCGAGAGATTTCCCGTCAAATTCGACGTGTTTAAATAGATATATATGCGAGAGAAATGTTTAACATTGAATGAAAACAAATAAAATAAACATATGTTTTATGACGGGAAACATATTTTTTAAAATTTACGTTTCTTTATTCAAGAAACCTCTCGGTAAACAACATTCCGTGTGAAGTATTTTTCGTTGTTTAGCAATTTTCCTTGTACTTCAGATGTCTAATCAAAAAGCCCTTTTCTGCTTGTCAAGCGTTGCCAAAAAATATTATCAAATTATATCATCACAATTGCAATCAATAATGAGATGCATCGTGGCGTCCAAACTATATCACGCGCATGATATACCACTGACATGATTTACTACTTTCTATTGAAAAATGGAAATTACTTTGAAATACATGATTAATATAATTTAAAATTTCTCGGGAACTATTGATCATAAAAATAAAGAGAGATAAATTTTATATCAATCGATAGCAAATTTTATTTCACTATTTTAGAGCTATTAGATTTTAAATTAGAACGACAATTACTCATTTAAATTTAAAATTACTGAAATTTAGGTGTTCTAACAATGAAATAACGCTGTTTAACGTCTCGCAGTGCTATGGCGCGAGTTTTATTGTTGGTGACGTCAGAGCGTTACCGAGAGACAAATCTCGGCTATTATATTAGTAATTGGACCAAATGGAATAATAACGACAATAAGAAATCTTGGCGCAGCATGGCCAAAAATGGCTTTTGCGCCATAAAAACCAACCCAACCCAATAAGAAATCAACTTTTAAAATAATACAAAAAAAGCATTCGTTGTACAGTTTTCGAGTTCTAATATGCATCCCCTTAAGAGGTTTTAGGATCCTTAACCATAACTAATTACTACTCTAAAGCTTTCGGATGAAGGACATTTTTAGTCTCACTGTTTGTCATATGTAAAGATTGTTTGGAGTTCCCACTCCTGAACATGCAACAAATAATTGGCCATGGGAGGCTTTGGAATCTCCAACTTGATACTGATTATTCTCAAACGGGACATTCACCGACGTTCCACTCTACGATTTTTAGAACACGGGAAGGGAAAACCTTTCGTCAACGTTGAAACCCGATGAAAATTGCCGCAAATGGATTGGATGTTTGGAATTCCGAATAGTTTGAAGTCGGAGTGGAATGGCCGGACCTTTAGAGGGCCTCACTGCGAGGGTAGCGGAAAAACATATGCTTTGCCTAGATTGGGACCCCGCGACGAGGAACTTCCCCGTTTGGGGGAGGAGAAGTAAGTGCGTGACTTTGAACCATCTCGAACAATGTGTCTAAACTTTGGAACATCCGTGAATGCCTTATGTAAGGAGCGCCAAAGTTTGGCAATCCTACACCGCCAAATTCCAGTAACCCTGTTCCGCCTCAGAATGGAAGACGCCATGTTCAAAGAGATGGGTTTTGGCAGTCAACGAGTGTATAGACGCATGTAGAACGGGAAGTTCTGTTCGCACGGATCGGGTGGTTTTAGCGAGTGGCTGGCTAGAGTTTGCCACAAAGATACTGTTCTGAAGGATCGGAAATGTGTTTGATTTTGAATTAACAGCTCAGGTAGTGGGCTGAGTATATTGGAAAATATATGCTTTAACCATCATGTAAATAATTAATCGTTTTTGTGTGCTTCATTGCCCGTATCCCATAGAATAGAGTAGAGTCTCGATAATTCGAGGTGGACGGGACCGGGCCTACCTCGAACTATCGAAAACTCGAATTATCGAAATCATAAAATTTAATATATAAATAAATGGAAATAAAAGCAATTTTTAAATTTCAGTGTAGTATATTTAAATGAAAAATGTACTGACATATTACAACGATATGTTAATTATATCTTAAAATAATTGTCAATTGTTTTTTATTTAAACACATTGCTCCTATATATCGATCTTATATATATCCCGTTTTCTTTGGGAGGGGGCATTTCTGCAGGTGGCTTCGGGGTGCGCAATGGGCATATGGCCCGTCGAACAACATTAAAAACCAGATGCAGTAATTCTTTGAAGTGTTGTGTATGTGTTGGTCATTATTTGGGAGCTAAACTGATTTTTTTTCACTAACTCGGATTTATGGATAACTCGAACAATCGAGACTCTACTGTAGCTAAATAAACAACTGGGATTATAACGTCTCTAGTCTCCTTATTGTCTCCATACCGCACATCAAAAGAAATCCCACGTCAGGATCTCACAACTTACCTAAAATTTTAGACTGGATACAAACCAGTTCTTGGGACAAATGGCATAGCCTAGCCTTCTCGTGAATGCTTCAGATACGGAAAACCTCTGCGCTTTTGCGCATGTTCCAGGCGGAATTGATTTCACCAAAATAGGGGTGAAGTGTAAAACGGAAGGGGAGATGTTTACATTTTACATAACAGTATATAGACTCATTTTATTTTCATTTATGGATTTGCAGTGAAGACTAACTAAAAAATTAAAATGCCTAATCGAACGAAGATCACGACCTGACATAGAACTCGGGGAAAACGCTCATTTGACTCATTGCCTGTCACCCCTTTCCGTAGTGAACTCGTCCACGAGGGTTAGTATCTGGTTTTTGAAACGAACAGGATTGTATCGCAACGGATTCGGAAACCCTCCGCACTTTTGCGCATGCGCCGGGGGGAGTTATTTTCATCAAAATAGGGGGAAAGTGAAGAATGGAGGGGGGGATGTTTCCATTTTACTGAGCGTGATATAACAAAGAACTCCGGAAATGCGCTCATATGGCTCATTGCCTGACACCCCTTTCCGGTGTACAATCGTCCAAAAGTGGTAGTCTCGGAATCCGTTGCTCAACAGTACCGGCAACATTTATTTGACATCGTACACTCATCCCAAATGATTAGCTTGCAAGTTCGTAGGACAATCGCTTAACCAAATCTTTTGCTTAAATTGTATAGAGGATTCTCAGTTTGAGCTAAGTTCAGAACGCAGAAGTAGGGATGGGCGGTTATTGAGAAAATAACTGGTTATTCAGGTTTTTTTCTCCTCCAGTTTAACATGGCGGTTATAACCGCTCAAAATAAACAGTTTTCGGTTTTTTTAAATAAAAGAAACGCCGTTTTTAGACAAAATTGTTTATTAATATTGTTTTTGCAGGAAATCAATCCATTGGCCAATATTTATCTGGTCATCAAGACTCTCAGTAATCCGCCAACCAACAGACGCCTCGAGGAAGCGGTTGTCGTTGATTGGCCTAAGATGATAAAATTCAAAGCTTCACAACTTGGTAAATTTTAGTCTAACCGAACCTAACTTCCGATCCGTTTGTTTTACCCGGTTATTGGATTTAAAAAACATAACCGAGGCAAAAAAAAAAAAAAAACCCCGAAAAAACCGTTTAACCGAAACAAAAAAAAAACCGTTTTCGGTTAAAACCGGTAGGTTTTCCCATCCCTAGCCAGAAAGGTGGTAGCTGTTCCTGATGATTGGTGTGGTTTGTGTGTAAAATCTATTTACACAAGCTTATCAAGAGTAAATTTATTTCTCAACTTATAATATATAATGCAAATGAGATTTTACTTATCTCAAAAGGCAGTGATGAGACGACTTGCTGTCTGATATTGAAAACGTTTTATTTTCTTATTGACGTTGAGATGATGTTAGACATAGGATATCATGCACTCATCAAGCACTACGAACTCATCATATCATTTACATAATAGTTGGGCCTCAATTTGCAGGTGTTCAGCCCTCTAAAATATCTAACCGTGCCCTGTGCTCAGAAAAGGTTGTCACCTTAATGCCTCTTGATTTTTCAAAATGTTTCTCATTCTGCGGTTGGACAGAATTCAGGCCACAAAGGGTATACTTTAGATTTATAGTTTTATCCTTGACAGAAAATTTTATCCATTTTAGAACTCCTATGGCGAGTGGTCTTTGAAAAAGTTCGTCATTCGGGTTCTTATCCGTTCCTTCCATTTTGAATTAATATCTTTTACATTCTAAATTCTATTTTATGTGTTCTAAATACAGTCGGACCTCTACTTAACGAAGTCGCTAAATCCCGAAAAAATTTCGTTATATGGAAAATTCGCTAAATAGAGATTCACCTTTTAAAATAATTTAAACTACAAAAAACAGATTTTAAATTCATAAACACTAAATATTATTTAAAAATGTAATTAACTGCGCCTTTATTTTGTAAATTAATATCTATTTGTTTTATATATTTTACCCATCAAAAAGAAATCTGCAAGGAAAACAAGAATAAAACAAAACATTGTCCGGGAATACAGTGTATTTTCAATTAAAAAAAAAATTATATTAAAAGTAATGAATTTTAGCATTTCATCATACGAAGGTTTGTTGATTTCTGCATCATTATCATTTCCATCTTCGTCTTCATCGCAATTCATAGCTGCATTGTTTTTATTTTTCACACTGTCCACTTCAAAACTGCCTCATCTACATCTTCATAGACACATGCTTTTAAACGTTTTGAACAAGAATTCGATGAATCATAATGTTGTATCTTATCACGATTTTTTTATTATGGTTGATAAGCTGTTTGGAAGAATACCAAATTTTAAAGCAATATCCCTTTTTTTTTTCACGCCTTTATCCACCTCATGAAGAATTAAATTTTTTTCTTAGATGCTTAAGCACTTTCGCTTTCACATTTTCCAGTTTCAAGGTCATTGATCGCCATAAAATGTGTTAAAAGAAAGAATAAGGTTGAAATGTTTAGAAATATTTTGAGGAATAGGGAGAAAAAAAATATCAATCACAAGCAAAAGTTAAATAGAGAATGCACTTCGCTATTTGGAGGTTATTTTACGAAGAAATTTGCAAAATGTTCTTGGTTCCAAGGAAAAGTTCGCAAAATAGAGAAATTCGCAAAACAGAGGTTCGTTAAATAGAGGTCCGACTGTATTAATTGTTGATGCAATCACTTGATGCTGTTGCGTTGAGCATGCAAAAAGGTGTATTATTATCGTTTTTTTGTTTAAATCTTCTGTTTCTTATTTATACTTTTCACCTTTTAATTTATATTTCTATTAGTTGTCACCTTACGTCAGAGTGAACATGAGTTCCCTTCTTCCATCTCCTTATATTTGTGCCTGTCTCAATGAGACCAGGCCACTTGAGATCTTACTTACGAGTCCAACTGTGTCCTGAAAAATGGGTGACACCTTACGCTGGAGCGTCGCTGAGGGAACTGACTTTCTAGCTTAAAAGCAAGCAGACAACTTGCAAGAAAGGTTCAAGGTTGAAGGAGGGTCCTCCCCCATTTGGCCAGGCCCTCACAGGGTTCAATGGACCGCCCTCTTACTTTCTTATGGGGAAGTTCGCAACAGTTTGTTTAGGATTTTTTTTGGCACGACCTGTTTGCAGATATTCCCGATGAAACAACGGCAAGAGCTATAAGACGTTTAGATCGAATTTCTCTGCAAGATACAAATTAATTAAAAAAGTTTTTTCGGTTCCATCTGGGGATGAAAGGAAGAGTAGGCCACCGTTCCCTTCCGCAGTCAAATTCATCATTTCTTCATGAGATGTTTGTGGCAACTTGACTACAGTAATCCCCAGAAAGGGAAAAGTAGAACTGTCATCGCCACCCCCGCAGGGATTCATCCTCAGATTCCTTTTGACCCTACCCCCGAGCGGGTGTAGATTTTGAAACGGCTATAAGCCATGTGATTCCACTTGTATATATATATGTCGTAGTGGTGTTGTGTGTGTCAATAAAACCATAAAAGCCAAATTGGATTATAATTGGATATGGACATATGAACCACACATGAGAAATCCATTACAATGTTCACTGATCTTCTATTTGTTGAGGTTTATTCGTTTCCGCCCTTTTATCGTACAAATGTTCAGACCGTCACTTTCTTTCACATAGCAAATATCTGTTCAAAGCATCATGTGTTGTCTTGTAGGCAGGTGTAGTTCATAGCAATTAGACCGAAAAATGGCAAATAGGGGAAAAAATTTATATAGTTTTGGAACTTTGGACAAATACTTCTTTGACCTCAAGGATATCAGAACCGAAAAGTTTCCACCTCTCCGGAGGGGGGGCTTCCGCCCCTAGGGGGGAAAAACTGAAGTGAAGTGGAGTGTTAGGTCAGTTTTTCCTAGATTTCTTCAACTCTACACATTCAATGTTAGAAATGGTATCGATGAAAGTCATAGAGCATAAAATTCTGCGTCGAATGAGTACCAACACTATATATTTTGTTGCAGTAGTACGATTACAAACTCTTATCAAAGTTGCAATGATTTTTCAATTTTCAAAAACAAAATCATTATTCTTACAAAAGACGACGCATACAATCAAATATTCTATCTAAATAAAGTTTGTATGTATAAGTATTCATTTTTGTAAGCACATGCATATTTCAGAGCACCAATACCAGAGCGCTAGTATGGTGTGGAAGTTAGGAGAAAGAGTACAACTAGTCCATTGCAATGAGACCGAAAACGATAATTAGGAGAAAATTTTATAAAGTTTTGAAACTTTGGTCAAATACTCTTCTGACACCAAGGAAACGGAAACCGTAAAGTTTCCATCCCTGAGGGAGGAACTCCCGCCCCCCCAACCCCCTCGAACTTGCAAAACCATAGAAGCACAAAATGATCGTACCCAGCTTATAAAACAATAATTAACATTGCTTATTTTTTTAACTGCAATAAATTATTTTGATAAATATTCTAATTATATGTAGCCTCTTGCTGGCCATGTTTTATAATATCTTTGATACAGTTCCAGAGCGACCAGTTGGTAACACTGACAACCTTTACTTCGTTCTTGATGGAGGCTCTCTTATTCATCGTGTAGTATGGCCAAAGCAGGAGACTTTCGGTGATGTTTAGACCACATATATGTCTTATGTCAAGAGGCATTACGGCGATGAAGTAACAGTTGTTTTTGACGGATATACCGAAAGCAGTGTTAACACAAAGGTTACTGAACGCCAAAGGCGAAGGATGAAGCTTACCTCAAGAGAAATAATTTTTAATGAAAGCACAGTTTTCCTTGACCCTCAGAGACAATTTCTAAGCAATCTTGCAAATAAGAAGCGCTTCATTTCGCAAACTCGCTAGCCACTTGGAGAACGTAGGCATATGCACGTTTGTAGCAACAGATGTACATATGTACATATTGTGAAGACCACTATAGAGACATATGAGAAGATTAAGAAACAAGTTGTTGTAATTGGCCAAGATGTTGATATTCTTGCTTTACTTATTGCTCTTACTCCAGTCTATATAGATATTCTCATGTTGAAAGAGGGTAAGGGTAAAGTCAAAGATGGGTTCTATAGCTCTAAAGATCAGCAGAATTCTAATCTTGTGATCGAATGAAAAAAAAAAACCATTCTCTTCGTTCATGCGATTAGCGGTTGTGACACAACTTCAGGGTTCTATAGAAAGGGAAAACGACAAGCAGTACAATTGCTCATCTTATTCAGGCTACTTTCCTCTTTCTTCTTGTTGTTGTTCAATCTCAGTGTAAGTTGATTTAGGGTTATTAAAGATCTCAGGGATATCTTGCAGATATTTACTGAGATTGAACAATTGCACTGCTTGTAGTTTTCCCTTTCCATAGAACCCTGAGGTTGTGTCACAACCACTAATAGCATGAACGAAGGGAAAGGATTTTTTTTCATTCGATCACAAGATTAGAATTCTGCTGATGTTTAGAGCTATAGAGCCTATCTTTGACTTTACCCTTACCCTCTTTCAACATGAGAATATCAATATAGACTGAAGTAAGAGCAGTAAGTAAAGCGAGAATTTCAACATCTTGGCCAATTACAACAACTTGTTTCTTAATCTTCTCATATGTCTCTATAGTGGTCTTAACAATATGTATATCAGCATTATCTGTTGCTACAAACGTGCATATGCCTACGTTCTCCAAGTGGCTAACGAGTTTGCGAAATGAAGCGCTCCTTATTTGCAAGATTGCTTAGAAATTGTCTCTGAGGGTCAGGGAGAACTGTGCTTTCATTAAAAATTATTTCTCTTGAGGTACGCTTCATCCTTCGCCTTTGGCGTTCAGTAACCTTTGGGTTAACACTGCTTTCGGTATATCCGTCAAAAACAACTGTTACTTCATTGCCGTAATGCCTCTTGATATAAGATATATATGTGCTGTTAACATCACCGAAAGTCTCTTGCTTTGGCCATACTACACGATGAATAAGAGAGCCTCCATCAAGAACGAAGTAAAGGTTGTCAGTGTTACCAACTGGTCGCTCTGGAACTGTATCAAAGATATTATAAAACATGGCCAGCAAGAGGCTACATATAATTAGAATATTTATGAAAATAATTTATTGCAGTTAAAAAAATAAGCAATGTTAATTATTGTTTCATAAGCTGTGTACGATCATTTTGTGTTTCGATGGTTTTGAAAGTTCGAGAGGGGTTGGAGGGGGGGGGATTTCCCCCTCAGGGATGGAAACTTTACGGTTTCCGTTTCCTTGGTATCAGCGGAGTATTTGACCAAAGTTTCAAAACTTTATAAAATTTTCTCCTAATTGTCGTTTTTCGGTCTCATTTCAATGGACTATTTGTACTCTCTCTCAATCACACAATTAATTTTTAACAATTGAAAATAAGTGAGTATATTCCCATCACTTCCATCATTGTGTTTTCTTAAAATACTTTCCTAGGTTCATTTTTGAATATTAAACATTCAATTCACCAGATCAATGGACATAAAATTTGAGTCTCCGCATGTATAAAGAATGACATACATATGATAATTTGAGATTAACTAACGTTTATTTATGCAATTAAGGATAGATGACATACACGTAAAAATATAGTTGATCTTTGGGTATATATGAAAACATCAGAGAGAGAGAGAGAGATAAAGAGAGAGATATCTCTCTCTCGATCCTTATCTGACTGACTCTCACCGTTTTGACCAGTGGCTAGTTTTTGCTTAATTGGGTAAAATCCTTAGGGTTCAAAAGATTTATGGTCATAAAGCTGTCTGAGATTTCAGCTGCAACCGGGGCTCTGGCCCGAATAGGGTCATAGGTCACATGATGTAGGGGGCAATTAGACCAGCTGGGCGAGACATGTAAAGCGAAAGGAATTTTTCCCACAGGCAGCCTCTTGTCCATTTCCAAGAAAAGATACTAGAACACCACAATTACGAAAAGATTCGAATCTGACCATTTGGACACGTGCAGAAATGAAAACTGAAAAGAGGGGGATCGCATGAAAATCTCACATCGCGAGGGAGAGTTCCCACATTGCTTTTTCTCAAACCTAGGATTTTGAGCAAAGAAGTTAAAATAGTATATGGTTTTTAAAAGCAGTTAAATTTGTTATATTGAGTTTACGTTCAAAACTATTTTGTGATAAAATTTTAAAGTACATTAGAATTTACCAGTGGCGAATCCAGGATTCCGGTTTGGGGGGGGGGGTGTGGTCATAAAAACTTTGTATCGTCGTGAGGAATGTAACCCTCAAGGCTAAAGTAAACCAAAACTCTTTAACTTCACAGACTTTACTCACCTAACAATAAGAATCATAAAGAACGATACAATACTTTCGATAATTCAATAAAAATTACGATGAAATAACTAGCCAAAAAATGTCTTCGACCGCGTCAAAGCTACATGAAAAAGTGGAATGACTACAAAAGTAGGAAAATTTTCGAGTCTGTCAAGCCAGAAAGCAATGTTGAAAGGTTTTTATTATTTTTTAAAGAGGGAAATTAAGAAAAAACAGTTGTAATGATGTTAAATAAAATCCCCCCCCCCGGTTTGGCCCTGGGGGGGGGGGGCTGTAGCCCGATAGCCTCCCCCTAGATTCGCCACTGGAATTAACTAATTCATTCGAGAAGTGGCACGGCACTCGTTAAAGTCAAATACAACGAGGAAGCAAACAAAGAAAAAAAAGTACTATTTTCCGGGCGTTGTTTACATTGACTAAGCATCTGATGACGATAGGAGGAGGCGAAAATATTATATTATAACCTGGGCGCCACTTCCCTTCGCTACGCCACAGAATTTAAGTTCATGTTTATATAGTTTGAATTTGAGACGTATGCTTGCTATTAAGCTGCTTTGTCTCTGAATTAAGAAAGAAAATTCCAGAACTTTATCTCGAATTGGAGATTTCACAGGGGAGAGATATGTTCCGAGCGATGACACGATGATGTGTTCCGAAGTCATGGCGGTAAAAAATTAAAAATGTTCTCTTTTAACTCTCCTTTCGGGGGTAGCAAATTTTTAATAGCATAGTTAATTATTTTCAGTGCTAAGGAACATGTGTGCCAAGTTTCGTACGAATCTGTCAAGGGGTGTGGAATTGTATAAGATTCAAACAAACAAATATGCGTTGAATTTTATATGTAGGGGTGGGATATATTTATAATACATGTCAGTAGTCGGTAGGATGGTCTGCACGGAGAAAAAATTCTTAAGAAAAAAATTTAAAAATATAAGAATTGAAAACGAAACAACGTAATGGAGAGTGACGGGGAATAACAAAAAATGGCTGACCAAAATAGCTGCAAATTTATCGGAACTTCTAATAGTGCCTCCTAAAAAATCAACATCAGACCCTGTACCTTTCCTGATGTCTCGTCCCTGATATCCTGAAATCCAGCTGCCTGCAATAAAATTCCGTAATGCAAAGTCAAATCCTCCGCCACATTTGTTATACAAAGTGATTTAGCTGTCATCGATTCTTTACCCTAGACGAATATGCCAAATTTATCGCTTGTCTAGAATGAAAGCGAAGTTTGAGCTTCTTCAGTGCAAAGCAAATGTTCGATGGCCAGCGTTCGGGAAAAAAGTGTTTGTGCGTTAAGAATTCATCAAAAAAATTTATTCCTTCTACAAGAAGCATTTTATCTTCAACCAGTGCACTCTCGGCTACAGATAATATGAAGGAAAGTTTGTGTACAAGTGTATCTTCTTCAAATGGACAAAATTTTGCGCAATAAGTGATAAAAAAATGTGCTAATTTCGCAAAGATCTGCATAATTTCAGTTTCCCTGTGTTATTGGTTTCAAAAAACTGCAGCTGATTCAAATAAAATCTACAAATCTATTCTAAAATGAATCGACGCGGTGCACCAAAAAATATAACTTTTAATCGATAATTGTTTAATTATTTAGTTTTGATTATTAATTGATTTTAAGTTTTATATTTGAAAAAAAAAATATTTGGTGTTATGTATTGATTTTTAGTTGTGCTTGAAAAATATGATTCAGTAATTTTTGAAAAGTGCGATTAATTAAGTATTGATTTATATTTTGTGATTGATCATAAATTGATGTGAAATTACATTTGAAAAAATTTTTAAAGTGGTTTTGATTTGAAACTAATTTTGTAGTGTCCATAATAAATTTTGAAGTTTAAGGTATTCATGTTGAATATAAGATATTTTACAAAGAAATATTAATTTTCAAAGTTTGGTTTTATTATGTTTTTATCATATGTTTCATTTGATATAATAATTTTTGACATAAATTTAAAAAGTGAAATTATTCTTGTTTCGGTTTTGAAATTTATTTTGCTGATATCAATGCTATAATAAATGTGGAGGAATAAGAGGTTTTATTAAAAATAAGAAATATTCACTTAAAAATTTTGAGTATTACTTTGCAAAGTTCAAGTTCAGATTTCATTTATTTATACATAGTTTGTTTTTCTGCATTATTATATTTTGAAGTGAAATCCCATGCGAATCTGAAAATAGCATCTTTCGATTATGGTTATAATAGGAAATGCTACTTAAAAAAATGCCTTAAATGTTTATAAAGTAAACTTAGTTTAAAATACTCTAAATTTTATAATTCGCATAAATTTTAATTGCTTCATAAATTAATTTTGTTTAAAATCAGGTTTAAATGTGTTGTTTGAGTATGGCAAATAATTTATATTACATGACTTGAAAGAAAAGTAAATAAAACAAATTTTACTACACTCAGAAAAAAAAATAATAATAACGCCAACTCCCTCCATTCTGAGGCCTCGGGAGATCAGTTCTTGTACTCTTTCGACTGCTATAACAGATTGAGAGTGTAGTTAGGTTGTTAAAAAATAAAAAGAAACAATATTCTCAGGGGATTTTACGATGTGGATTAGCACAGAGTTTGACCATCAAAACCAAAAATGCTCATCTCTGCAGGCTATAATGTCCCATCGTGTCTTTTTTCCTAAACAGAAAATTCTTCACTATATAAAAAATAAATTAAGTCATAATTTTTAATTGCCATACTACCACACGACACTTAAGAACATTTAAATTTCTGAAAAAGAAAAGAAAAAAAAAATTAAAGAACATTTAAATTTCCTGATTTCTGAAAAAGAAAAAAAAATTAAGACAATTTATATTTTAGAATTGTATATCAATGTTTTTTATTTGTTTACATTTAGAGTTTTTACAGGTATCAAGAATTTTTACAGGAAGTACACGAGTTTACATTTGTTCATAGTAATGTTGTTATAAAGTACATTTGAAATTATTTTCATGTTTATGATAAAGTGAAGGGAAAATTTCATAAGAATTCTATTTCAAATTTAAATTTAAATTTCTTATTTGGGCAACCCTGTAAGATACGGTTGTATGTCAAGGGCCCTGGCGCACACACGCGTCTTGCGGAGGGGGGAAAAATTGTAATAATCTCACTTAATTTTATTTCAAATTCCAATATTATATATTTTAAAGTCTTAATAACTCCAGTTTCGTTATATTTCCCGCTCTGGAGGTATATTAAATCTCTCGTTTTGGCATATTTATTATTCAAAGAATATTTTAATCGTTTCCACGCTCACACAACTCGCGAAATCATAGACTTATTGCCGCCAGGCATTTTCCCTAAAACACTTACGTAATATACTGAAAATAGCTATTATTCCCTTCACTTTGATCGCATGTCTATCTGTTAAATCCCTACCCGAGAAAAAGCAGGGATCTTCTGTTCACTTCTGGCTTGAAATCTTATACTAAGATGTACGTACATTCCGTCACTCTCCCATAATAAAATGGAAATTAGAATTTAAGTCTGCCTGTTTAATCATTTAACGACTACAATAACGAATACATTTCATACATATATATATATATATATAATAAAAAATAATAAATATTTTTTTATTTACATATTTCTTTATTCAAAAAACCTCTTGGTAAACAACATTCCGTGTGAAGTATTTTTCGTTGTTTAACAATTTTATTGTAATTCAATAACCATTTCTCAGCTTGTCAAACGCAAGTCAAAAGTTAAAATTTCTAGGGAACTATTAATCATAGAGAGATAAATTTTATATAAATGGATAGAAAATTTTATTTCTCTATTTTAGAGCTATTAAATTTAAAATTGGAACGGCAATTACTCTTTTACATTTAAAATGACTGAAATTTAGGTTCTCTAACAATGAAATAATGCTATTTAACGTCTCGCAGTGCTATGGTGAGAGTTTTATTGTTGGTGACGTCAGAGCGTTACCGAGAGACAGATATGGGCTATTATATTAGTAATTTCTGTCCCTTGAAGCAAACTGTGTTTCATTCGAAGTCGAGGTTTCTTAAAATATGAACCATGATAGGATGGTACCGGATATTGGGGGTTGCAAAAATTCTGAAAACACATTTGTATCGCGGAAAATTTCTCGTGTCTATTTCATCAGCATTTATAGCTAAATATTATCGAAGAAATATTTGGATTGCAAAAACTGTCAATCAAATTTAAGTATTATGAAAACTTTTTTTTAATTAAATTTTTATTTATCATGAACTGTCTTTCATTTCCTTATTTGTTTTCAAAGTTTTGTCCCGCGAAAAAAATTTTTCGAGGTGGAAAAACTTCGTAACGTCATTGGTGTTGCGGACCTTGACAGACTTCTTGAGATTCAAAACACGGTAAGGGAAGCCTTGACTCTGTAACTGCGCATGCGCGCAGGCGGAATTTGGTACTGGAAGGAATCACGTTCTCATTTGAATAGTTACTTTTCCGTTTACATTTATCTTCGAGTAGTGAAAAATTAGGATAGGGATGAACTTAGTTTTCGGCCTGTGTTTCCTCGCGTTTCATTTGAAGATTTAAATCGTTTAGTGTAAAATTGCTTTAGATCATTGATAGATTTTAATATTAAATGCAAAATAAAATAAATTGATTAAATTTACACAATCGAAAAAGTTTGGAGTTCCGCAGAATCGCAGTTCCTATGCACGAGCTGCCCCTAAAAAAATAAATCCAAGACACATAAGCAGGGGTACACGTATGAAAATCTCAAATCTCATTAGAGATATTTCAGGGTCCTTACTTTCATTTTTGGTCTACTTTCATGACTATCAAATTGCTCGAGACATTTGACATTCAAAAAACGAAGCAATGCCTGCTGCAATAGGGATAACTAGTATAATAACCACAAGCCATGTGTAAAGCTTTGACTGTGTACCCCTGCGTAAGGTCTTGTTTCATATCTGACAACCCATTAGGGTCATTTCAGACTGATTACCTTCATTTTGGTCCACTTTCATTCCCATCAAGCTGTTTAAGGCATTTGAGATTCAAAAAATGAAGCAATGTCTGCTGCAATAGGGATAACTAGTATAATAACCACACGCCATGTGTAAGGCTTTGACTGTGTACCCTTGCGTAATGTCTTGTTTCATATCTGACAACCCATCAGGGTTATTTCAGACTAATTACCTTCATTTTGGTCCACTTTCATTCCCATCAAGCTGTTTAAGGCATTTGAGATTCAAAAAATGAAACAATATCTGCTGCAATAGGGATAACTAGTATAATAACCACAAGCCATGTGTAAGGCTTTGACTATGTATCCCTGCGTAAGGCCTAGTTTCATATATGACAGCCCATTAGGATTATTTCAGACTGATTACCTTCATTTGGTCCACTTTAATTCCCATCAAGCTGTTTAAGTCATTTGAGATTCAAAAAATGAAGCAATACCTGCTGCAATAGTTATAATTAGTATAATAACCACAAACCATGTGTAAGGCTTTGACTGTGTACCCTGCGTAAGGTCTTGTTTCATATTTGACAGCCCATTAGGGTTATTTCAGACTAATTACCTTCATTTTGGTCCACTTTCATTCCCATCAAGCTGTTTAAGGCATTTGAGATTCAAAAAATGAAGCAATACCTGCTGCAAAGAAAGAAAAGAATGACACAGAAAAAAAATCTCACTGGTTTCCTTGAATATCTTTATTAAAAAGCACAAGAATAGATTCATTCACTTATTTATAAAAAATATGTCGAGTTATATTAAAGCGTCAGTAGCTACAACATAAAATTTCAGGCTGCTCAAAATATTTAACAAAGAATCACACTTCCACCGCTATATATCCGATGGGCACGTGATGTCAGTTAGTTAAAGATAAAATGAAATAAAATATGGCAGTAAAACCTCTGCATAGCGGTCACCACTCTCAACGGCCACCTTTGCTTGGCGCGGAACTTTTGGCGCCACTTAAGGATCACTCCGTTTTCCGCCAATCGTGTCTCGCTTTTCGGCGCCGCGAGTGTAGATTTGGAGTAGTCTTGAATGTGAGGCTTAATGCTATAAGAACTTCTAGTAATAGCTACTTAAACCCCTCCGAGCGGCAAGGGTAATTATAACCATAGTTGCCGTTGGGAAGAACGCCTTTTGTAGAAAGATTTTGTTGAAAGTAAATAATTTTAAATCCTTTTCTTTAAAAATCTATTATTTAAATATTAAAATATATGAGTTAATGGATTTATTACTTTTACTTTTCTAAAGACGAACTTTTGTCCCTTTCAGACGCTAATTTGGACTCTAACGAAGAAGCTGCTGATATGTGTTGCGACCATTAGTAAATGAAACTTCTAGTTAATATTCTTCCCAATAAACTTTGGAAAATATATATGACATTACTGCCTCAATAATCACTGATAAAACGATTAATGATTTGATTTGCCAATTAAAAAATACAATTTTTAAAAAAGTATCTTTTTTAAAAGCCGATGAATCCAAGCAAACACAAGTTGCATCTTTTTTTTTTTTCCCAAAAAAAAAATAAAAAAAAAAAATCAGAAATCCTCAATGAAGTAGTTTTTTTAAAGTTAAAACTTAAAATTCACTATCAGAAATTCTGAATCAGATAATGTTTAAATACATATTTTGTTTTCTCAAAATAAAAGCCCTTCAGAACAGCCAACCCCTCTGAAACGCTGCTTTCGCATAGAGCAGAGGTTGACCGCTGTAGATAGGTTTCACTATACAGGGTGTATCAAAATCATTGGACAAATTCAAAAATTAACAAAAAAAACCTAATAATGTTACCACTATCTTTTTAAAAACGAGAGCGCATTTTAAAAAAGTTTTTTTTCTGATAGGTAACGCTCCGTTATAGTGGCCGTAAATTATTAAAAATCTCCCATTTTTGAGAGCCATTATCTACGAAAATATTAAAGCTAGAAGAAAAATTTAAAAAAAAGTATTTGTAGGGAATTTTAAGCTCTTTAAATTGTTAATTTACATGTAGTGTGAAAGCTAAATAATTTTCGAAAAATTCAAGAAAAACTAAAAAAGATAACCAAAAATTGCGCATCGGCTTCTGCCGATTGGTGGCCATTGCGTAAGGAATTCTGTCTCTGTAGCACATTTACAATGCCATAACACCAAGTTACCTATCTGAAATTTTTTTTAATTTGCTCTCTGATTAAAAAAAACCGTAGTTGTAACATTATTAGTTTTCATTTTATTAATTTTTGAAATCTGTTCCACAGTTCTCGGACTCCCTGTATATAAGAAAAAAACTACATGATAACCACCACACACGATGGGTGGTTACATTATATGATCACGGCAGATGTTAGAACTGCTGTTTAGACCAATCTTCTCGTGTCTGCTATTACATCCACTCCGCTCATATTACACCACCGCACAAGGATGGATGGTTACATTATATGATGATTACCGCAAAGGATGAATGGTTACATTATA